>UXGD01006629.1:0-12199 GCA_900474315.1 Torymus auratus
TTCTCGGGCACCTGTACCTTGGGATCCGACTCGGCAATGTAGACGGGCACCGGGCTCTCCTCGCCCCGGATGACAAAGTGTCACGCGGTCTTCTGCCCCTGTTGCTGCGCCTCGTGGGACAGCTTTAGGGCCTCGGCAAGGTCGCTGTCGGTCGGGGCGATTCGAAGAAAATATAATAAAATTATATATACTATAATTTCATTGACACGCGGAATACTATTCCGTATAAGTAACCCTTGACTATTTGCGTTTCCCTGACGAGGAGAAATAAAAGTTCTCGAAACGTTGGAATGAACAATCTGTTGCTTATTCAATTATTATTGGTAGTACGGCCATCACCCTCATCCTACAACTAAATATATACTATAATTTAATCGGTCAATTTGTAAAATTCCATATTATTTTATTTATTTCAATAATTTCTTATTATAATATATATTTTATTAAATTAATTAGAATTTGGCATATTCAAGTTTTTCATAAAATCTTCTAATCTGAAATAAAAAATAAAATATTATTAATTCAAATTAAGTTAATTACAGAAAATTTATATTAAAAATTTACCTCAATTTTTCTTCTCCTCTAAAATCATTTTCTAATAAGGTGGAATTCGTCGTAGTCAATTTTTTGATACCATTATATTCAATAACTTTAACCCTTTTTAAAGTTATAACATCATTTTCGGAGAGATTAAATGATTCGGCAAATACTCCCCATAAATTTAAAGTAATCTGCAAAAATAAATTATTCATATTTCTAAATATAATAGATTGTTTCGTCAGCTGAAAGGAAAACGCTTATAAATCAGTGGAGCATGAAGAAAGGTCTAACTCAATATATCGCTAAAAATGTATAATACACAACAATGGAGTTGAAGAGTTGTCCATTTCATAGCACTTTAAATTACCAGCCGAGCCTAAGGCGATGGTGGCAAACATGTTCTCTGAGGTGGACCTTTTTATCCCCATGTTGCGTATACAATTTTTCATCATACCCTGGCCGAAAATACCACATTCGCGTTTCGGAGTCGTGAGCGAATGTAGTACTTTCGCAAATAAAGCAATAAAGAGCGATGTTGGGAGAGGTAGAGAGATAGAGAGAGAATGAGAGAGTGTGTGTGTGAGAGAGAGAGAGAGAGAGAATGAAAGTGAGATAAATAAAGGAAGAAAGAAAGAAAGAAAAGGAGTTAATCTGAGATCGATCATAGGTGGAGAACATGTTTCTTTTCTTTTTTTTTCTCATTTCCATTTTTATATTTATTTCTTACTTACTGTTTTATTACTTTCATCAATAGTTTCAATATCTCTTTTCTTGTACAATTTTCCTGAAGTTTTGTTTGTTAATTCTTGAATTTCATTAACATTTCTTATAATAGCAATAACATCTGCAAAATTAATTCATTTTGAAGAAAGGTATTATAAAAAAAATAATAAATTATTTATTACCTGTAATCGTATTACTTGGAGATTCTATTATATCAGAATTTTGTTTAAACGAAAAATTTAATTTTGGAACTTTATTGTTTTCATTATTTTCAATTATTGTAGATTTTGTAACCGAAATTTCATAAATATGATTTAGATCGTTAAAATTTGAATTTGCCTTTTTTAATGAAAAATTTGAAAATTCATACATTTTTCCAACCTGTAAAAAAATAGCATTATCTTTTTTTCAAAAAAGTTATTACAAGATTATGTGAAGGCTTAATAGATTTAGGCTATGTTCCGAATTACCGGCTGTCAGCAGCAGCCAGCAGAGTGAGAGAGATTGTGTGATACGAATCAAATGTGTTAGGGACAATATGTATATAAGTGCTGTGCGACCGACGAATATTAGCCAATCAGCGACAAGGTCTACAAGTAATCAATGCGACAGCGTAGCACTGCGTCGCGTCGCGTAGCGCGTTGTAGGTACATTCTTTCTCAGACAAGGACCGAACTTATAGCATTAACGGAAAGTACCCTTGATCTATGATTGTATCTTGGATAAAATGCTCGAAAATTCAAAATTAAATATACATATTTATTTTATAATTTTTATTTATACTAAAATGAAAATTATTAAATAAATAATCATTAAATTAACTTTGGTTGCATCCCTGTGAGAAAATTGAGGAGCTAGTGTGTATTTGTTAATGTGATGTTAAGAGATTTAGTAATGCATTTTAAAATATTAAGATTAGTCGTTAAATTGCAGTGTTAAATTCAAAACTATCATCCTCATTAATCATTGTTTTAATCTTTGAAGATATAATTATTTTTTTTAAATATGAATATATAAAAAGTAATAAAAAATAAATCCTGCTTTGGATCACGAGTAAGCTAGATTTTTAACAGTAATATTTCTTTTAAGGAGCCTTTAAAGCCTTCAACTCAAAGTCTAAAATGTTGTATTTAGGTTATAAGGTGGATATAGTCCCATACATTTTCGAATTTTTATCAAATTATTTTTTCGATACAGTGGGCGTAAACCCGATTTTAAATATTTACATAATACGTAAAGTCTTATTTTGCGTATACCGAATCGAAAATAAATTTTGATACCTAAATTTTGTATAGATATATTAGTATTTTGAAAAGTTTCTTTTTTTATAAATTAAATTTTAACATAATTGAATAATACCTCCAAATGTGCATGTTTTTCGCATAATTCGTCAAAGAACGAGCATCTTATTTCTCCTGAATCATCTAATAAGTTTATAGAAAATACTTTTCCTTCTTTTTCATTTTTGACGAATGTTCTCATTGGTGTTTTAAACGTTATTTTAGCAACTATTATACGGCTGCATTGAAAGAACAAAAATAGCGATAAGTAATTAATGTATAATTTAAAAAAATATTATTTATGTGAAATAATATGTGATCAGCGTATTATACTTTGGGATGTGGGGATTTAATGTTGATATTGATGCAATATTTTTCTTCGATGGAGAATGGCTTCGTTTCATCTGAAAAATAACAATATCGTTTATAAGTAAATCTATCAAAATTAATAAAGTTAATATTAGTATATTACACATCTAGGGAAAAAACTTGGACAGTCCACAGCTCGTGTAAATGGACACCCGAACCGAAAGCGAGGTTGTCAAACACGAACTTTGGGCTAGCCAATTTTACTCCCATAGAGCGTATATTTTTTTTCCTCATATCGATGCCGAAAATGCCATATTTCCGTTTCGTATAGTCAGGCGGGAATGAGGCACTATCGGCCCGGTATAAGGAAAAAGTATTTTAATATGTTATAAAGCAAACATGTAAATAATTTTAATATAATTCTAGATTTAAAATTTTACTTACTGATTTGACATCTGGTTTGAAACTATTATCAGAATTATTTTCTGGAATGTCTGTCATTTTATATAAATATATATAAATTCAAATATAATAAAAAAATACGAATATAAATATAAATTATTCTATACTAAAATGTATTTAGTTATATAAAATGATGTAAAAGTTTTACAAATTGTCAATGAAAATTAATTCACAAAGGAAGAGGTTAATGATATGAAAATGATAAAAACAAAGTTATATGCATATATATAAACGATATTTGAAACTATGTTCAAGTAATATAGAAATTATCATAATTGTATACTTTAAAAGTTTATCCGAAAAATGTTGGCATATTTTTTGTAATCCAAGTGTTTACCCTGTGGAAATAAATTATTCACAATACCTAAATATAATTTTTATTTGCAGTTATTTGCTATTATTTGCACTTTATAAATGTATGATTTTGGACACTAATAACTTTTACTAATAGTTATAAAGAATTATTTGTTGTTAGTAACAATTCTTTGCAGTTATTTCCATTTTTATTGAAAAAAAATTTTGTAACAGATGTCAATGATTATTATTTATAATTTATTAATATCGTTGAATAATTTATAACTTCATTTCGATTATAACGATAATTTTATGATAATAATTTATAATTATCCAAGCCCTGCTGTAGCATGCTTTGGTGTATTTTCGGTGCTTATGAAACCAAACACGTTTCGGAAAACGCTATGAAGAAAAATCCGTTTCGCTAAACGCCGTGAAAAAAACTCGTTTATTAGAATGCTGTGAAAAAAAACCGATTTTGGAAAACGCCGTAAAAAAAACTTGTTCATCGGAACGCTGTGAAAAAAATCCGTTTCGATAAACGCCGTGAAGAAAACCTTATTCCTGTCTATCATTAAATTCCCTTTTTATTCTACGATTTATAACTAATTAATTAAAGCTTTCTTAGATATTTCTACGCATTTGAGCAATAATTTAATTAAATCTCAGGCTACCTACGCGGTTTTTCTACTTGCTGAACACGTTTCTGACTACTATTCTGGTGTGCATTGACACGCTCATGCCTAGAAAATAATTTCCTCGTGAGTGTACCTGGAGGTTTTTCCACACGCTGAGCAAGATTTGTAGGAGTGTTTCGGTGCACCTCGACACGGTGATGCCAGGACTTTGTAGCTCGGTTTTGACTGTACCTGGCGGTTTTCCGACCGGCTAAACACGTTTTCGAGAACTGTTTCAGTATACCTTGACTCGTTGATACCCAGGAGACGATTTTGTCGCAAACCATAGTTTGTAGCTCTGATTTGACGGTGCCTGGGGGTTTTGTGATTCACTGAGTACGTTTCTGGGGACTATTTTGGTGCACATCGACTCGTTGATGCCCAGGAGACGATTTCGTCGCAAATCATAGCCTGTAGCGCAAATTTTAGTGCACTTGGGAGGTTGGTCGACCCGCTGAGCATGTTTTGGAGGACTGTTTCTGTGCATCTCGACACGTTGATGCCCAGGAGACGATTTCGTCGCAAATCATAGTTTATAGCTCGGTTTTGATTGTACCTGGAGGTTTCTCGACCCGCTGAGCACGTTGTTGAGGACTGTTTCGGTGGACAGCTACACGTTGATGCCTAGGAGATAATTTCTTCACGAATTTGAGTGTACTTGAGGTTTTCTCGATCTGCAGAGTACGTTTTCGAGAACTATTTCGGTATACCACGAGACTTTAAAACCCAGCAGACTATTTCGACGCAAATCAGAGTTTGTCACATGAATTTGAACCTGGAGGTTTTTTTGACATGCTGATAACGTTTTTCAGAACTGTTTCAGTGAACGGTGACACGTTGATGGCAAGGAGACGATTTTCTCACTAATTTTAATATACCTACGGCACAGAAAGAAGAATTCTTAAAAAAATCACGTTCTCAAAAAACGTTCCCCTTCATTGCCCAGTTCTTAACACCTTTAGTCGAGTGCACGGTGAGCTGACTTGTTGCGAGTCGGCGTGTCGTTTCTCTGGTCCGTTTCCTCCGAACGGCAGGAAATGTCAGTAAGAATCCATTTGCACGTTCACTGGCGGCTCGCAAAGAAACAACACGCCGGCGTGCTAGTAGACAATGCGCAACCAGTACCGCTCGCTAGCAGCTATATAAGGCATAAGCGTGCCGCAGTACTCGGAAATAATCCTCAAAAACGTGTTCAAAAGCTTCCAGGTATACTCAAATTCGCGTTACAAACAATGATTTGCGACGAAATCATCTCCTCAGCATCAACGTATCGAGGTACCACTGAAACAGTCCTCGAAAACGTGCTCAGCGGTTCGAGAAACCTCCAGGTTCAGTCAAATCCGAGCTATAACCTATGAGTTGCGACGAAATAGTTTTCTGGGCTTCAACGTGTTGAGATACACCGAAACACTCCTCAAAATCGTGCTAAGCAGGTCAAAAAATCTCCCTGGTTCAATCAAATTCGCTTTACAGACTATGGTTTGGGACCAAATCGTCTCACCTGGGCATCAACGTGTCGATGTGTACCAAAATAGTCTCCCAAAACGTGCTTAGCGGGTCGAAAAACTCCCAGGTACAGTCAAAACCGAGCTACAAACTAAGGTTCGCGACAATATTGTCTTCCGGGCATAAGCGTGTCGAGGGACACCGAAACACTCCTAAAAACGTGCTGAGAAGGTCAAAAAAGTTCTTAGGTACAGACAAATTTGAGATATTAGATTGATATACGAGATTTAATTAAATTATTGCTCAAAAGCATGGAAATATCTGAGAAAGATTTAATTAATTAGTTATAAATCGTAGAATTAACAGGGAATTTAATGATAGACAGGAATAAGGTTTTGAAATTTTTGGATGATCGAGTTTTTTTGACGGCATTTATTAAAATCGTTTTTTTTTCACAGCATTTTAATGAACGAGTTTTTTTTTTCACGGCGTTTACCAAAACGGGTTTTCTTTATAGCGGATTCCGAAACGTGTTTTTCTTCATAGCGTTTTAGAAAACGGTTTTTTTTCATAGCTTTTTTTATGTGTTTTTTTTCATAAGCACCGGCGGTAAGATCGCGCCTTGATCTCGGCGCACGTTCGGCGCAGAGTCTCGCGGTAGGCCACTTAGCCCGGACTGATATCTCTCACCGGCGGTATATCTACCGCGGGATGGTGGTGAAGTGATAATCGGGGCCCGCGCCTTGGCTCGGCATAGCCAAGAGCTTCTAAAGCTTTCACTACCCTCGGACTGATTACGCTATTTTCGCACCCGGCCGAACTACGGTTTTCTTTATAGTGGATTCCGAAACGTGTTTTTCTTCATAGCGTTTTAGAAAACGGTTTTTTTTCATAGCCTTTTTTTATGTGTTTTTTTTTCATAAGCACCGAGGGTAAGATCGCGCCCATCGCATCTTGCGCCAAGCAGGTCTCTTAACTTTACGTGTCCTTGATCTCGGTGCACGTTCGGCGCAGAGTTTCGCGGTGAGCCACTTAGCCGGGACTGATATCTCTCACCGGCGGTATATCTACCGCGGGATGGTAGTGTAGTGATAATCGGGGCCCGCGCTTTGGCTCGGCATGGCCAAGAGCTTCTAAAGATTTCACTACCCCCGGACTGATTACGCTATTTTCGCACCCGGCCGAACTACGACGCGTACCGTTTTTTGCGGGCGCCCCCGGGAACGCTTTTCGCTCGCGCGCGTTTTCTGACCCAGTAGGCCGCTATGCACTGTCAGAGAACATTTTCCGCTGATGCGCGTGCGAGTTCAGCGTACCTTATGGCTAATTATACTCATAGTAGTGCGAAAAGAATAATACATCATTATAAATTCAACTTTTATTTTGTACGTTTAATATGCTTAACCTTGACATTTTTTTTTTTTCGTAAGTAATAGGTTTTTCTTTTTGGTTGTTTCTTTAATATTTTTCTATTCTTCCTTTTCTCAATTTGGTCCATTACTTCATTATTTTCGTTTTCCACAATACATTTTTCATGAAATTGGTCATAGTACATATTTACATAGTAATTTATGTATTCATCTTCCAAATTTAAATGATCTGAAATAACAGAATTATATTACAGATTGTAAATTTGTATAAAAAGTTAAAAGTATTTTAATATTCTGTAATAAAAATATATTTGACTAACTAATTATAAATTTATGCAAGGTTATAAATCAATTCAATAATCACACTAGATAAATCTACGAAAAGATAATCATACCTTCTAAAATGTCCATACTTTTCAATGCGTTTATTAATAAAATTTAACAATATAAAAGGTTTTATAAAAGGTTAAATATATTTGATACAAAATATATTTTCTGTATAATTATACAAAATTCAATACTAATTATCAAAACATTCACAAAATTCATGAGAGAATGATTATCAAAACATTCGTTGTTTGGAACAATGCTAAAATTTGACAACTTCAAGTAAGAAGAATCGTAACCTCCTACGAATATCAACGTTATTCGCATTCTACAAAATAAAGTATTTTGTAATGATATTAACCAATTAAATATCAAGGTTCGATTTGTAGTGGTATTTGCAGTACATTTTATGACGGCTAATACAAGTTCTCCGCGATCAGCGTATTCGGCGTATTATCGTTTAACCAAGACTTTAAAACATATAACATAATGTGTTGCCTGCTACTGAATTTGCATCGTGCAGGTATGTTAAAATTCTTCAAATTTTTTTAATATGCAATTACTTATAATAATTTTAATTTAAGTAAATGTTTTTGTACATATGCGCGCGCGTACATTTTACACATAGCTTATTTTAATAGTCTGATGCATACATTCATTGCAAAAAAAGTTATTGTTGTTTACGTAATCTTTATTTATATTTTGTGTTCGATTATCTAATTTTCAATTTAGTTTGCGTTTTTTTTGTATATGAGGGTTCATTGCACATTCAAAAATTTGTGTAAGGTTTCATGCAGATTAAAATGTGCATTTATTCTGTAACTGAAAGGCAAATTTATTATTTTAATTATGTGTATGTTCGTAATTTTATTTACAGGATAGCTATGGATGTTGCAAATGTAGAGTGATATGGTCCAGTTTTAAATGTAGTCCTGAAAATATTTTGATCATTTTCAAGAGAAACTGTTTGTTTAATATCGCCTGGATGAATGGCATTTTATTTCTAAAATTTTACACCAAATCATGACACAGGTTTGTTTTATTAAAATAATTTATTTGATCAATGCATCATTTTTTTAATGCTTAAAAACAAACTAAACTTTTGAATTCATTTAAAACGTGTTAGGTGCAACATTCGTATGTATTGCGTTTTAATATGGCATATCGGCGTCTCAGGTGAGAATCACGGCTAATAAAAGTCACTACTACTACTACTATCTATTGCGTGCTACTACGTCCAATGGTCCCATGAGTCGTTCTACAATCTGTACCGTGACTTCTGCTTGGTGAGGTATTGCAGCAATAATACGTGAGTAAAGTCGTTGTTCAAAAATGTTGACTTCAAGGTAATAACTTTTGATATTATAACCTTTGCACTTTTTTTTGATTAAGCAATATATTAAAAACTAAATATGTTGCGTTAAATTCACACGTTTCTTTAACCAATCTTACGAAGTACGTGTTTTTATTAGAATCGGTCAAGGTGTTAAAATCTCCATAAAGTAGAAGAAAATTTTTAAAAATTTATCGATCATACAGCGTATACATAAAAATTGCACATATTTTAACTAAGTCTTCTTTGTATTGGAATAGTAATCGCGTTCTCAACGGGATTATGATAAGTAGAGTAATGCACCTATGTCGGATTCTAATTTCCTTTATTTTATTGATGACATGTTAACAACAAATTTTATTAATTTCATTAAAATTTTGAAACAATATATACAATACATACAATATAATATCTATTAAATAATTCAAAAGTAGTTACAACTTTTTGTGTCTGATTACTGAAAAGTAATTGCGATGGTTTTACAGTAAAGATAAGTGAAACCTAGTTTTTAATATTTTGCTTTAAAATTTAAAAGTAAATTAAAAAGGAAATATATATCATCTCTTTATTGTTTTTTATGGTATAAAAATATAGTATAGTATACCCTTTGGTAAGAGATCGTATTAGTGTGCCCTTAAAGCAGACGGCAGTCCGTATTAGTGACACCTTTTAAGTTACGATCATCAATAAATGATAGATTAATCCGAGTAATTTATGGGATAAATCGTCTTTTTACTGCTTCTCGTGCTAGCCTTTTATTATTTTTAAGGTTAGAATCTTTTTCTTACTTACGAAATTCTAAAAAGGCAAACAAATACGGACAGTCACACTAATAGGGACTAGTACCCTAGTGAAAATATAATTATTAATAATAACATGCCTAAAATCAAAACTAAAAGTTTAAAACGCATAAATGAAGAAAAGAGACAAAGAGAACGTTTATCACGGCTCACAAAAACTGTTAAAAAACGGAACGATACGAGTAATTCAAAACTAAAAAAGTTATTCTTAAATAAAAAATATCGCTTAGTTCAAGAGTATGTTAATAAAGAACGGATCGATAATGCCAAAAGAATTCGTCTTATTCGAGAGAAAGTCACTCATAAAGAGAATGAGAACATTAAGAACAAATCAAGAATTCAACTATTACGCCATAATAATGTCTTTCAAAGGAAAGAAAGGGAACGAAACCGAAATAAAATCACGCAATTACGACAGAACAACGACTTTAAACAGAAGGAGAAGAAAGAAAACACCAAGAGAATATTGAAGTTACGGCAGAACAATGACTTTAAACAGAAGGAAAAAAAAGAAAACGACAAGAGAATATCGACGTTACGCCAGAAGGACGACTTTAAACAGAAGGAGAAGAAAGAAAACGCCAAAAGAATTGCGAAGTTACGTCAGAACAACGACTTCAAAGATAAAGAGATGCGTGCAAACTTGATTAGAATCAAATACTTACGTACTGATAAAAATTTCAAAATAAACGAAATTGAGAAAAACAAGCATAGGATTGAATATTTGCGCAAAAACGATCTGTTTAAAAACTCAGAAAATGTAAGAAATATTACAAGAATTCGACGTTTGCGAAAAATTAAAGAGTACAAAAACGAAGAAAATAACAAAAATTGTGAAAGAATAAAACGTCTCCGTTCAAATAAAACATTTCATCAAAATGAACTGCATACAAATAAGATTAGAAACCGATGTTTAAGGCAAGATATTAACTATAGGAAACTTGAAAACATTAGACAAAAACTCTGCAAACAAAATGTAAGATTAGATGAATTAATGAAGTACAGAGATTGTTTTCACAATAATGTTTTACACAAAATTCTAGATACCGATAGCCCAGATTTTCAAAAGTACTTGTTATTGAAAGATTTTATAGATGACAGGAAATGTGGACCTGATGCAGTGTGTCTTTGTTGCGACAACTTATTTTATCGAAAGTCAGTTATTCCATTCGAAGAAACTAGAGTACAAAATCACTTATCAAAAATTGTTGATAATGTTTCTAAATTCATGAAAATGATAAAAAATTCTAGTTCACCTTTAATATGCAGAACATGTTATAAGCATATAATGAAAGGAAACGTCCCTAAAACAGCATCTACTAATGATCTTCGGTTTCATGCTATTCCGAAAGAAATAACAGATTTAAGTGATGTAGAAGAACGAATGGTGTCACCCTACATACCATTTATGCAAATAAAAGCTTTACAACCTTACGCATTAAATCCACAATTATCTTTAAATGGTAGTATTGTTAATATCGCAATTGATCTTAATGATATGCTTAAGATTTTGCCGAGAAATTTTGATCATATGTCTACCATCCAAATTCAATTAAAACGCCATATTGAGCATAAAACTAATTATATGTATGAAACCATTAAACCTTACAAAGTAATTTCAGCATTAAATAGCTTAATCAAAAGTCCTTTGTATATAAAACACGAAATACAAATAAATGACAGTTTTCTTTCTAAATATAGTAAGTTCAACAATGAGGAAATTGATTTCATTGTACATGACAAAGATACTAATTTATTGAATGATAAAGAGAAGGAAATTATGAAATCAAATTTTCAAATTTATTCCGATGAACAAAATGCAGATAATGAAAACGTTCTAGATGATTTTGAAATAAACGAGGAAGTTTTGATTTTGGAGAGAAACAAAGAACTTTCAGAAGATATGCGTATTATTGCACCAGGACAAGATAAAGCACCACTTCCATGGCATGCATTAGAAGATATAGATGAACTATGTTTTCCAAGAATTTTTGGTGGCCAGATATTTGATAAATGCAAAAAATTATCGTATTCGGATAGAGTTAAATTCGAAAGTAGAAATCGGGATAGAAGATCATCTAATCCAACAAGAGTATTGTTTATGGCTAAAAAAAAATTGGAAATGACAGTATCTTCGTCAATTAATACTTGCTTAAGAAAAACTAAAAACGCAGACAAATTAACTGTAAAAGATGCAAAAAATTTGAAATTGATGAATGATTTGATACGTCATGACGACGGATATAGATTTTTACGTCAAGTACGTTCTTCGCCAGCATTTTGGGAAAACAAAAAGAAACAGGCCTTTTCAATGATACGACAAATAGGAATACCTTCAATTTTTTTGAGCTTATCTGCGTCTGAAATAAAAAATCCAGATTTAATTAAAATCTTATATCAAATAAGGAACAACAGCAATATAAGTTATCATGATGCGATCTTTTTAAATCTTGATGAGAAAACAAAATTAATAAGAAATGATCCGGTGACATGTGTAAGATATATGTATAATCGATTTAATAAAATTTTATCGTTACTACAAAATCCTAATGGACCTCTTGGAGAATATTATGTTACTGATTACTTTAGGAGAGATGAATTTCAAGCAAGAGGCTCAGCACATATTCATGCTATTTTA
>UXGD01006630.1:0-12195 GCA_900474315.1 Torymus auratus
GTCTTTCCCTAATTTTATTATAGAACTAAAACTTTTCTTAATTACAGGTAAAGTTCTGAAATTGAATGATTTTAAAAATAAAGAAATCAGTTGCATTTCTTTCGATCACCTCCGTCAGACCAATCATATACATTCTCCTAACAACAACGAGAGGGCAATTTGAACTACACATTACAAATGCGTAATAAATTAAAACATTCGAATGTATTCATTGCTCAAGTATGCACAAACAAGAAACTGTTGTCACAACTATTACGTAAGCGCAGTGTACTCGTGAAAAAGGCTTCCGATTATTTTAATTCTCTCGTTACAGTGAGTACGCCAACAGCCCTTGCAAAAACAGATAGATAGAGAGAGAAAGAGAGAGAGAGAGGGGGAGAGGGAGAGTGAGAGAGAGAGAGAGAGAGAGAGAGAGCGAGAAGAGATGTGAAGACGAAACAGAGAGCTGAAAGCTGTGGGAGGGATGGGTGGAGCAGTCGTCCACACATACACACACGAGGCTCGTAATTTGTTTCAAGATCGTATCTTCAAAGTGGCTTTTCGCCGACGGACGCGCTCTCTCGGTCGCGAGATAGGGACAGAAAGGACACTCGACGGAAATAGGAATGGGGTATAGACTGGAAATGGGAGACTCTGTCTGGCTCCCTGTTTCACGTGAGGAAAGAAGAAAACGCCAAAGAGAGAAAATAATAATAAAGAGGCGAGCGCGGGAAATTGGGAGGCGAAAGGGAGGACGCGATCGTGCAGTGAGAGAGTGGGAGAACGGGAAGTTAAAAGAGAAAGGAGAGATTCGGCTCTCTCTCTCAATTTGTCCACTCCATGGCTCGGATCTTCGATGCTCTTTGTGATAGTAATTGGCAGGCGTCGACTCACGCGCATTCGGAGTCTAACTATATGACTGTCACCTATATACACCTATCGGCTCGCGCGCGAGCTTATTAAGAGGCGCTCGATTGCCGCACGAGGCGGGCGGCTCGCTTTGTAATGCTCGTTTGGGTATACATTTATATATATATAGGCGAATGTGTGATGGGTACAAAGAGGTCGTTTGAAGTGCATGATGATAAAGAATGTTAAAACGTTGACGTGGTGGGTTTTGATGGAGAAAAGAGCGCGTGAGAATTTTTTACGTTTGCTACGTGGCATGGGTTGTGAATTTTGCGTTGTATGTTGCAAATAAATATGATGATGTAGTTTATGGTAGTGGGACATGGTGTACAGATATTTTGTGCATTAAAAATTATTTTTTACTTTGAAAGTCAATGAAAAAATACGCTTTTGTGCATAAATGAAATTCCCTCAAGCAGATCAATTACCTATTATAGTGTATTACAATTTTTATGTTGCTATACAATATCAATGACTTATTGAAATAACTGCGTAGAAATTTTAACATTAGATATTTCCTAATACTAATATCGCGTTTATTGATAATAACACACAATTGCAGTTAATTCGAAACCGCGTTATAATATCCCAGCGTTTACAATTTACGCAACCATTTGCCATTCCCATCGAATGAGTTTATCAAAGGCGAAAAGAAGTGCGTTATTTGCAATGTAAACCTGTAAAATTACATCGGCAGCGCGCAGATCTCATCTTGCACATCTCTCGCGTCTCGATTTCGCCTCGCGAGAAAGCCTTCCGTATTTCGTATGCGAAAATCAATCTCTTGCCACGCGCTCGGCTCCTCCGCGCGATCGTATCCCCGTATCAGTTGCAATATAGCCTATATTAAGGTTGGTGTACCCTTTTCTATAAGTTTACGATCGCAGAACTGTGATATATGTATAAAATTTTATGATATTCGTATGGTTTTTGTAAGATTGTGAATAATCTTCTTGTTAACTTTTATGTTATAGAGAGGGGAAATGTTATTTTTGACTTATTTCCACAAAATATTTTAAAATTTTCAAAACAGAGCGAAAAGAATGCTTGACTCTGTATTGCCGTATTATTGATTTTTAGTATAGTATAAAGTTTTTTGAAAGAATAAACCACGTTTAATAAACCGGACGCAGCTAGCATAATAAAGTCTAGAAATTCACAAAAACGAATTAGATATTGGATGGAAAAAGGTTATTATGAACACGGTGGAATAGAAAAGTACAATTTCATTTTCATAAATAAATATCAACCAAAAATGTAAGAAAGTTCTCCAAATCATTTATGTTTTACACTCATCTTTCTTCAATGCATATCATCATCAAACCTTTATGTTACTCAAACTACTTCAATAAAATAAAGAAAAAAACGGACTTTTAGGTCTGCCAAACGGTCACCACTACAATACAGTGTAAATCAACCTTAACACCTCCGACGCGTGCACTTTTTCGGCCGCGGAAGCCCGTTAGCTCCTCATCCTCTGCCCCCGCACATTCCCTCTCCCCTCACACACACACACTCTCCTCTCAACTCTCTTAGGCTCGTTATACCTTACATTCGGGGTGCGATTCGTCAGTCTCGTCGGAGGCTGCGCTCGCAATCAGTCGTGACCGGCGCAACCTGCGCGCGCCGCTGTCCCACTGACATTTTTTCTCCTCCTCCTCCTGCGGGCGCGCTTTTTCACCGCCGCCCGCGGCATATCGCGTATCGCATCGCGAGATCGGGGTAAGCCGGGTAGCCCGAGTGAGCGTTCTTTGCGCCGCGGGGAGCGAGCGAGAGAGAGAGAGAGAGAGTTGCGGTTGGTAGGTGTTCCGCGTCGCGTAAACAACCCTGATTTATTTCGCCGGGGTGGTGTTCGCGGAGATACGGTTGTATCGAAGATGAGAGAGAAAAGTAAAGAGAGAGATGCTGTAGTGTAAGGGCGGGGTATTATACGCGGTGTATTCGGTGAGGGGCACAATTATTGTCACGAGGTGGAGGAAGACAAGGTGGGATTTGCGTTTGTCTATCGCAATTACTTTAAATAGCGAGTAGTTCCGTCACTTTAAAATAAAATGTGTGTTATTTTCCGGCCAATAAATAACGATATTATAATAACTAATAGTAAATTCTACCGATGATTTTAAATTGTTAAAGAAAATGTATTTCGTTCTGATATTGTGCTTAAAAATGACACTGATAATTATGATGAACCTATCTAAGGACTAATAAATTGATTTTCCTTTTTTATAACTCTTATATCCTTTTTTCTTCAATTATCATAAAAATGATTTCTCTGAGATATAATATCTGCAAAATATTACGTATCTATTGATAAATAGGCCCAATTACAACCGGTAACAACGCGCACCGCGAGTCCCGAGCCGCCGCACGCGGGATTTCTCTTCCCCGTTCGCGCGGCGCGCGCAGTCACTGATTAACCTTCTCTCACGGCATCCACTAAATTTTAAGTAGGTTATTACTACATCCACTAACCCACAACTACGCTCGTATAACTAATAGCCCGCTCTTACTTCCCGCGGTAGCTTATTAATTACACCGAAAAATCGCGCGCCGCAGCGGCGCGCAACGAAAAATCCAAGAAAACCATGAGAAATGCGCGCGCGGGATAAGCTTCTCTCTCTCGCTCGCGCGAGTGCAATTAATATCTCTCGCGCGCTATCTCGCCGATCTCTCATTATTGCCCGAGCGCGCGAATTTCGCGGCTACCGTTCGCGGCGGGACGTCGCTCGTATATGTGTGTGTGTATAATGAGCGCGCGTGCGCAAAAGCAGAGGCCATCGCGTGCCGATCTGTATTAAGGATTTATAAGCACCCGGGATGAGGTGGACGCGCGAGCCGCTTGTTGATCGGTACGAGTTGGATATGGTTGCTGAGGTGGTGATTGGAGCATGGGAAAAATTTTTGAGAAATTTTATTTTTTGGAGATGAATTAGAACTATAACTTTGTAAGAGGTTATCTACAATTATCGAATTGTATGTAGAATTTATTAATTTAGAGAATTAATTTTGTGGTAGAAGTTACTCGATAATCTATTCATCTAGTAGATTTATTACTGTGCATTTGTATAAATGCATAATCGTGTGAACTATCTCGCGCTAGCAGATTTAAGATGAAGATGTTTGCTGAACTAATGCGATTTTCGGATTAATAAAGGTAATTGAAAACGAATGATAAACGAGGAGGTTTTTTTCTACCTACATCGAGCCCCGACACTTCACGGAATAGACGATTTGTCGATTGTCATAAGCCTCACCGTGAAGCACAAGATCTTCATTAGCATCGATTATGTAATAATACGGTCATAAATATGTAAAGTCAATTGCATAAATTTGGATATGCTGGAGGATGATCTATCGGCCGGTAATATCTCCGTCTCTCTTTATCCCGTTGGATCATGGACGTTCGAAGAAATACATCGGAATAAGGATCTAAGATTCTGGTTTATCGTGACACTTCGATCGTCCGTGAAACGATTTTTCTCGGCGCTTTATGACGCTCGGTCTCCCCTATTGGGAAATGATCGTACCATTTTTTACAGCAGTCACATTTACGTCAATAAATTATTATTAATAATTACAATTGTTTGTAAATATAACTATGTGCAATAAAAAAAAAATTTAGTTTCTATATTTTACTTTTCTTGCATTATTTCTCTTGTAATTATGCATAGCTCTAATGAGTACATCGAAAACAAAAAAATCCGTAATTCATTAAACAAGCATCACCACATTGTTTCGAGAACGAAAATCTACGAGCGAGCCGCGAAAATTGGTCTCCCCGCAATTCCGCGAGAGACGCAGCTATGCCTGCGCGCTCACGACGGGAATAAGAAGACAAATTTCACATTCACACAGAGCGCCCGACGTGAAATTAGATTCCTCGCATTCCGCGGGCGCGGAGTCACCGAAATTCCGCGAAAACTTCATCTCTCAATCTCACGGCGGGAGTTTCGGAGCGAAGGAATATGTCGAAAAAAAGGATAGACAAACGGATAGGAAGAGTGAGAGAGCCTGAACAAATTGCTCGTTGGCGTGCTGCAGGAGGCGAGGTTTATAAACACGCGCTAATTAATCGCTTGGGTGGAAATATGTGTGGGATTCTTTTGGAATAATTTTGAAAATATTGTGTTTCAACGCAATAACTTACCGGTAAATTTTTTCGATGATACTATTACGCAAGAATTCTTCGCAATATCCTGCTTGAAAAATACAAATAAAAAAAAACGAAAAAGGGTAAGGATAATCTTGATATTGTATTGTCTCGTCTCAATATTCAAGACAATAATCGACACAATATTTATATACAGTTTTCGATACGATATCAAGATTGTGGTGTCAGGAATGTAAAGAATCTTGTCTTGCTTGAAAATAACTTAACATTTTGTAATCGTAATAATTTGTCGAAATAATCATAATTCAATAAACTAACGAAATGTTCGAGCCATAAAGGTTGGCGAGGTAATCCCCTCATGCCGACTTACTTAGGTACGTGCGGCAACAGGGAGAGGGTGCGCCACCTATCGGCGGCGCATTAACTAAACTCTGGTCGACAGCACATATACGGCGGAAAAAATAAAATTTCAAATTTGGCATTTATTTATACTTGCATGCCGAAATTTTATTGTTTTTGTATTAAATCTAGTGTATTTGTATATTAAATACCCGGGGGTGCGAGTTCCTCGCAAAGAAGGGAGCTACGGAGACGTGCGAGAGTAAACAATTTAATTATTTCAAAAACTTACTATTTTACGTCTGCGTGCCTTCCTCTTTTACGTGTACCCGTAATTTATTGTAACACATGCACGATTTTCGGCGTTTGCGACCTAAAAAGAGGTCTTAAAGTGACTTTTTGGACCGATTGGATAAAAAAAATACTATATTTGCCCGGCGGGCGCATAAGTATCTTTTTGTAACACATGTACAATTTTCGTCGTCTTTCGACCTAAAAAAGGTCCTAAAGTGACTTTTTTTGACCGATTGGATAAAAGAATTACTATATATTTGCTCAGCGTGTGCATAAGAATCTTTTATGCTCCCGCTACTGTACAAATTCCGTAAAATCACAAAAATTAAACTTAATCCACTATAAATTTGTGAATGCATGAATGTTTTTTATGACTTTATTCAGAGATAAATCCAGTATACTATTTTTATTTGAAAATGAACATCTTCACATTCGCACAAATTTTCGGCAGATTTTTGATTATTTTATAAAGCAAAATCAATTTAGCCTTGCTTTTTAGGCTCGAAAACCCCGCAAATGAATGCATGACTCACAAAAAATATGGTGTGCACCTAGGGCTTAGTAGGCCTTTTGACCTCGTGTGTTTGCAGTACCCATCTTTGGTTCGCAAAACGGACTCGCCTTCGCCTCGTGCCTGCGCACCTACGACTCGTACTGCAAACTCCATACTCGGTCTAAAAAGGCCCACTTTGCGCCCTAGGTACACAATATACTATAAAGAATCGACTCGTTTTTTGTCGCATGTTTGCGTAACTTCAGTATGATCAAGAATTTCAAGACAAGGCAATAATACTTTTCATATTGATTGAAAAGACCAAGACAAGAGAGACATTTTCAAGAATTTGCAAGAGCAAGACAGTAATTACAGAAATATTGTATTGTGTCGCTCTCGTGCAGCCCTATAAGGCGGCGACTAACCAGTGAAGAAGTGTGACAACTTTTGTAAAACATATATCGGTTAAAAAATACAAACAGCGATGACTCAAATGGTTGGAACCTGCAGCTATCCAAAAATCAGAATGGCGTAGATAGGCCGACAAACAGTTATTACGTTGGACCAAGACTTTCCCTACACAATGGTCCATAATTTCAGACATTATGGACCCGACAGCAGCTCAGTATTCGGACAGTTATGATTATTAGAGGTTAGTAATGTTTAGCATTACCTAATATTAATTTATAGATCTTTATAAGGAAGACACATTGATATATTTTTCTAGGCAACAAGCTGAAAAAATGAAGGAGATGTACTAGATTGAACATTAGGAACAGTACCAGCACTGGAAATGAAAAATAAGAAAACAAGTATAATAATAAAATTGAAAAAAAGCTCGAAAGCGAGCAGTGCGAACGCGGACCGTGCAGGGATACGATTTATCGCCGCCGCGGTAAATTCGAGTTGTGACTCTAGACTATTGGGTTGTTATAAACTTATACGAAATTATCTCATATTACTTTTATCTCATCATCTAAAAACTCTATCCCATGCATTAATCTATATTAAACGATTCAATCGTTCCCGCAAACCGATACCACCAACTAAAAAATCTTGAAATTTTCCGAAGCCAAAACTGCATGAGCGACCACTTCTCGAAAAAAAAGAACAAACCACACGACTGGAGCAATCAATAACGGAGGCAAAAACTTGTATTTTGAGCAGCAGCAGTATAGCCTCCCAGAAAACTCGGAACTCGCCAGCAGCAGCAGCAGCCAACCTCTGAATGGCCACTTGGCGTAGCTACAGGAATGCGCGTCGATTACTCATCTCTCGAAGTCTGGCGCTGCTGCTGCTGCTGCTGGGCTCGGGACGATAATAAGGAGAAAAAAAGGGACTCGCTCGCGCAAAAGAGAGACGGAGAGTATATACGTATATAGCACGTATATACACCGACGGAAGGGAGCTGTGTATTTCAGCGATAATCGGCGAGAATCGCGCGATTCGCAGATCGAGCATCGCTGTAGGTAAAGTAAGTAAGAGAGAGAGAGAGAGAAAGGGAGAGAGAGAGGTAGCCAGGGCGGACGTTTAACATATGAGCGGCTACCAGTGTTATTAATGCGCCGGGAGCGCGCACCTCGGTTTTCTCGCCTTCTCCAGAGGGAGAGAGAGCCCACCCGCCAGGGGCCCGCGGGGGAATTCACCCCCAGAGAGGAGGTCTAGTAAGGCGAGAGAGAGAGAGAGAGAGAGCTCGGACACCTTCGGCATGAAAAATGCGATAGAGGTGCGCGCGCGCACGGGAGTTGCGGTTGATTAAAAATGGGTTACATGATGGATTTACGGAAGCTCCGCGGTGTTGCCGGGATATACTTATGCCGAAATTTAGATATTAGGGGATTAAGCGGTGAGTGTGTGGGATGTTTGTGACGAGTAAATTTTTGGGGCTATAATTTTGGATGATGAATTTTTGTATGGATAATATCAATATAAGAAATGTTTTTCACCATAACCTGGCCGAAAGTGTCACTTTCGCTCCCGGTTCAGAAACGCAAATGTGGTATTTTCGGCCTGGGGATGGATGGAATTATGTAAAATATGTTAGGACTGTAATAATACTAATTCAGAATAACTGCATGAAATGGCTCAAAATATATTCATGGAAAGAAATTTATCAATTTTCTAGTTCTTTAAATACGTCGGCAGTCACTCGCAGTTAAATCATTTTATTTATGAAAATTTTATCACAGGTAAGCCAAACTTTTCGAAAACGTTCAATCATTTTTTATGCATTAGAAGTGAAAGCAATGAAAATGAAAATAGCATTAAGAGATTAAGCCAGATGAATTATATTATCATAAAATTTCTTATGATATTTATTGTATAATATAATTTCAATGTATGAGTAGCGTGCAGACGTTAGACTTCTTCTATACTTGCCTTCGGATCGCTCCCTCGCTACTTGATTATTCTGAAACTTTAAAGTTATTGTAATGCGGATATAATATATACTTGAAACCAACTTTTTTTGTTACGAGATTGAGACAAATACCCGCCATTTAGCGTACACATGGACAAATTCATCGAAAAACATCTTCGAAAAATCTACTCTTCAGATGGTAAATTTTTTATGGTACACCTTCCGGATTGGTTTACGTCTTTTTTCATATCGCAAACCCTACTAAAAATCAGAAATGATAAAAAAAAGGTTTTGGGCACATTGTTTTTATAGATTATAATTTTTCTTTTCTTTTAAGCCCAAGAGCCTAAAATGTACCACATGGAGTTTTAAAACAGAAAATGAAATAAGATAGAAAAGCCTTGTATTTGTTTGATCAGAATTGAAAACGTTAATTTATTCCATAACTTGTAATAAAAGTTGTTGATTAAAATAAAGAAAATTAATTATTGGCATTAAAAATTAACACAAGGTGCGCTACTATAGTTTCAGCGGTTTCAGGTTTTATTTAAGGATTATCTAATGAATTTTCTTGAACAAAGAAAAGAAGAAGATTTAGAAATGTAAAAAGCTAAATAATTACATAGTTTTTATAAAGATTATTCGATTTTAGCTTATGTTATCATTCAACAACAAAATATCACTTTTTTTTTAGAAAATAAGTAGTCATTATAAAAAGTTATATTAGTATACAAAGAAATACATCGAACCATAAAAAATAAATAGTATTTATAAAATTCCGTGTTTATTTAATGTGGGAACCATTGATGCAAGAAGACTTCACTGAAATTTGAACATTTATTTCTATACAATTGGATAAAAAAATCTATCAAATCCTTCGAAATTCAGGCTATCATTCACACGTCAGTAATTTCAACCGCATCGTCACAAATATTTTCATTACTCGCATCCTACATTCTCTCCCTCTATAAAATGATGACAACTATTAAAAAGCAACGCGGCCAGGTAAACGAGGTCGACAAACTCATACACACAAACTCCGCGCACGCGGCGCCCTATCCCTGGCGTAAATCAGCGCTGCGCGCGCGATGCGAATGTAACTTGACGTAGTTTACTTTATAAACGAGTTTTATTATTTTTCGAGCCGTGATAAATCAAACGCACGGGCTGAATTTGCATGCCGTAAATCTGCGTGCAAGAGCGAGAGAGACAGAGAAATTCTCTCGCTCTCTCGTCGTGAATCGTGTAATGTACTGCCCGTGCACCGATAATAATTTAAATGACCCCGCGTTGCACGGGAAGCAATAGTGGATAAACGGTATAGATAACTTAATAAATTTCCGTCATTTTTGCCGTGTGGCCCTTCGAATCAACGACGATTTTTCCGTGCGCGCGTGAGCACTATGGGCGCGAAGTGACTAGAGCGAGGAAAAAAATCGTCGTCGACGTTATACGGGGCGTTTTTATAAATATATTTATTATGCGCGCGCGTCCGGCGGGCAACCAGTTATGATTTATCGATCGATCATTTTTAACGCTTAGAGCTGCGCGCGCGCGCAGTTAATTTATTGAAAGATAAAGCCGAAATGGATTTTATTGGCCTTGACGTCTGCCGGGAGTTTGTTTATTTCGCGGCGATCTCGAGAGAGTGGCGCATAAATTAGATGCGCTAATTGATGATTTTCGATTTGCCTGAGTTATGAAACGGCTGGTGATTAAAAGTTTTTATTTCGAAAATATACTTAGCGTGCGTGTACCATTAATTTTTAATGTTTATCTATCTTTCCTAAATCATCTGGACTATATTTTGCTTTTATCATTTGATCTTTTTCTATTTTTATATACAGTAACAAGTTTCGCGAATGCATAAAAATTGTTCTATATGACAGTTCTTCATTTTCTCATCTTATACCAATGATAAATGGTTAAGCTTTATATAAAAAAATATATACGGAAAGAAAATTTAACTTGACAAGCCCACCTAGAACCCAATTATACTTATTATTCTCTCCAGAAACCATCTCATTTGAAAAACTATAGCGACACCTATTATCAAAAAATCTCAAATCCCTTATATATATCCTGCTCTCGAGCTCACACCTCGAAAACCTCAAACTTCCTCCTTCCGCGCACGTGAACAAACTCCCTACATATGACACCTCGCTTTTTCCTCCTCTCTCTTACTTCTGCCTGATTACCATTCCCACCCAGAGCCACGCGCGTGCGCGTGGGTGTCCGCTGCCCCACGCAGCGCGCGATATATAGATCTCCCATCGTGCGCGCGCTCGCGCCACAGCGTCCGCCTTCGGAATAATTAACGCCGCAGCGCGCAGCGCGTGAATGGGTGCATATAAGAAGGGATAGATATGCGGAGGGAGATACGTGAAATCGGGAAACGCGCGGGATGGAAATCGAGATGAGATCGGTAAGTGAGAGAGAGAGAAAGGTTGTGGGATATATATCTGTTGAGGGTGCAGCGCACGTTTTGTGGGTTGAGGTTGCGCGTGTGAGGCAAATGAGAATTAATGCTTGGAATGGATTGAGATGTATGTGCGCAGTTGATATCGTGGGGCGTGCGCGTCTTGGAGAGGAGAGTGGATTGTTTTGGTGAGGAGGAGTATTTTTAAGAGAGTGTCGGGATGACAATTGTTTGATTAATCTACGTTGAATTTAGTTTTGTTTGTTTTAGGGTTGCACGAGAGCAAACAATATACAATGTTTCTGTAATTATTGTCTCGCACATGGAAATTCATGAAAATAATTTCTCTGCCTTGGTCTTTTCAGTCAATATGAAAAGTATTATTTTCTTGTCTTGAAATTCTTCTAAAAATCGGCAGCTCTTTTTTTGAAGTTTAAATTTCTTTCTTGAACTTGTAAGTTGACAGATTTTAGAAAAAGTGGCTGACTTTTGAAGAGTAGGACTTTTTTGACTATTTTCTCAAAAACTCGAATCTATCGCAAAAAAATGATACCATTAAATTTAGCGTGCACATTTTTTTTTCTTATTTAGTAAAGCTCAAAAAACAAGAAAAACCTTGTCTCATGAGTGTGCTTTGAAAAAAATTTTTTAATTCTTTTGAAAACATAAAAGAGAAATAAATTTGGGAGTAGCTCATATAATCGAAATGAAAGTTAGGTATGTAACTGGAATTTTATAACAATGTAACTTGATTCGTAACTTGAATAATGTCAAAGTACATTAAGTTTCATACATAAAAATGTTTTTAAATTCAAGAAACTTTTAAGTTACAAATTTACCGAATTTTAAGAATAATGCAACTGAAGGTAATTTAATATACAAACACATTAGGTTTAATACACAAAGGTTTAATAACAAAAATAATAAAATTGTGGCACAAGTATAAATAAATTCAAGATTTGAAATTTGATTTTTCCCGCTACAGATGTGCCGCCGGCCAGAGTCTAGTTCGCGCGCTGCCGCTATGCGGCGGAACCCTTCCCTGTGGCCTCACGTACAGTAAGTCGGCTCGAGGGGATATAGCTGCGCGTCGCCAATCTTTATCACTCGAACATCTCGTTAGTAGTGGTGTTATGAATTTATGATTATTTCGATAAATCATTGCGATTAGAAAATTTTAAGTTATGTTCAAGACAAGACAAGATTCTTAAGACTACAATCTTGATATTGTATCGAAAACTGTATATAAATATTGTATCGATTATTGTCTTGAATATTGAGGCAAGACAATA
>UXGD01006631.1:0-12193 GCA_900474315.1 Torymus auratus
GAATAAGATTATATATATATATATATATATATATACACATTGCAAGGTACCTTATATTTAAACCATTTTATGTGAGAGAACGGGTCTCAGGTATAGGAAACTGAGTCTCAAGAAGGAGAAAAAATGGGGGATGCGATGGCTGATGATTTTTTAAGTTATATGGTTTTTTCTTTAAAGCCTTATTTCTGAAAACATTAAAATTGCAACTTTGTCATCACTTTTCTCTGAGACTGGTTGATGGATTTTCATGGGATAGAAAGCAAATTGTTCATAATTTATGTAGTTATCGGCCTAAGAGTTGCAATTTGAAGTTTTTCATGTGTAAGTATTTTTTCCATGCCAAAAACCCTAAAAATTCAAAAAAATGGAAAAAATATTGCAAAAAATCAGTTTTTTCATGAAAAAAATACTTAAACATAAAAATCTTAAAATTGCAACTCTTAGGCCCATAACTACATAAATTATGAACAATTTGCTTTTTATTCCATAAAAATTCATAATGCGGGCTCAGAGAAGAGTAACGACAAACTTTTTGTCTTGAAAATGCTATAACTGAGGATAAAATGAGTTTAAAGACCTCTGCCTTAGCTCATTTTATTCAAAATAAGTTATATTTACAATCTATTTGAATTATTTTATTATAATAATATTTATCATTTTTTTAGATAATTTTGGCCAGAAAGGCCTAAAGGTAAGACCGTCTTAAAGAGTCATTTAAAGGTTGAATCTCTCGGACTTATATACTCTGGGCGATCCAATGTGTTCGGGGAAGCCCCGATCGGTGCGCCGCGTAGCGGACATCGACGGCAACCGTGCGTTTGATGACTTCAAATTATATGGCTACTTTGAAATATCATAATTTCATCTTGTAAAATCTTAAATCGTGCCATTTTAGAGATATGTCTTTTTTTTAATCTTTTTATGATCAAAATTTTTTTTACGCGGGTAGAAGCAGTGATGTACCTTACATCAACTCTTCTTTGTTTACAACTATGTACACTAACTGGATGTTTAAAAATCAATAACCCGCGGTTTTCAGATGTGCGACGCTATACCGAGGTTGGCGGTGTACTTGATTTTTTTGCAGATATTTAAATATTTTCAGAAAAATCGGGCACCCCTATTCCTACCCCATTCCCTACAAGGGAAAGTTGCTTCAGCCGCACGGGAACTTGTGCCCGATTTTTTGCACATACATATTCGCGAAAATATTGGGCATAGGTTTCCCTGCGGCTTACATCTCTTTTTTCTTGAGTCCCTCCTTCCCCCTATTCTCTCTTCACCGAGAAGAAAGTGCTGTGAGCCTCGTGGAAACCAGTCCGATTATTTAGATATTTAGATATCTAATATTTCGATACCAGCATATCGACGGCTGAGAGGAATAACCCCCTAACTCGGCGTTGGCTTCGAAAACCACCTAACTCGGTATTTCTTTCAAGAATCTCCTAACCCCGAGTTAGGAGGTCCTTGAAAGAAATACCGAGTTAGGTGGTTTTCGAAGCCAACGCCCAGTTAGGGGGTTATTCCTCTCAGCCGCCGGTATCCTGTAGTGGATGATTCTGTCACTGGTATAATTTGTCGCCCAATCGGAGTGGGGGTGATAAAAAACACACCAAATTCATATCTCTTTGCCATACATCTCTGTAATTGTTCCTCCATCTTGCCTATCCCGGATGTATACCCGAGCTGCCATCACAACGAGTACACTCCCGACGCTACTGAAGCAAAACACTCCCCTACATCGAGCTAACCTAATATAACCATCATCGGCAAAAGAGCCACTTCCCACAACCACCGCAACGCGAACCAATAATCCTCCCACTTTTCAATCTCCCGACTACCTACCACCACCACAGCTTCCCCCGTAAGCGGTGCACGCAAAAATCTCTCCCTCCCGCAAAACAAAAGGAGAAAAAAGCGTATATACCTCGCGGCCGACCGCGCGCGCGTGCAACCGAAAACCCGAAACCGCAGCCAGAGGGAGCGAGAGAGAGAGCGAGCTGTATCCACATTAGTTTCATCGGTGCCCCGGGACTCTGCGCACCCGCGCCGCAAACAAACGGGGAACGACGGTGGCGAAAAAAAGAGGGAGAGAGAGTGCGACATCAAATTTCAATCACCGCGCCGAAAGTTCGCCGGCGAAACAATCGAGCGCGTGCCAAATGCCCCGGCCTCTCGTGTAATCAAATGCGAAAAGTTGCACCCGCGAGAGGTGGAACGAGTGGATTTTTGCCGGTGGCTCGTATAGTGCCGGTGTTCTTTGGTTCTCTTTTTTGTGGGGGAGGGGGTGGCCGGATGTAACGGTGAGCAGTGTAAGGCCGATGGGGAGAATGGATTTGGTGTAAAGCAGGAAGTGGAAACGTATCGCGGGATTTTAATTGGGGTTGTTGAGTGCTTATTCATTTTGGGCGGTATTACGGTTTTACGGAACATACATTAGTTTTTTTTTTATATAATAATTTAAGGGATGAAGTTTTACTTTGAAAGACATAATTTCTCGTTTATAATAGTTTACAGATAAAAAATAAAATATTTAATCATCAGTATAATATCATGACAAAATATTTAGTTAATCCAATAAAATTCAAAACAATATACAACCCTTCTTCAAAACACTTAATTTTCATTTTATATTATCTTTTCCTTGAATCGATCAAATTTTCATTGCACAAGATTTTGGAAAAGCTACCGTTGATTAACAAATCAACTTCTTATTTGAAAAACAAATACGATCATAAACCATATCCTTTCGGATATCCAATTTCAGCTCTATATTCCAAAACTTACTTTTACCTCAAACTGTACCCAAAAACTTTGAAATTAAACTAATAATAACCACAGCCACCCGTGCCATCCCAAACCGCACACGCACTGCGGCCAACTTTAAAAATAAATTACCCCCTCGAAAAAGAAACAAAAAGACACACTCCCATCCACCCGAGCGTGCGGCCGCAAACAAGTTCTCGAAACCTTGGGCAAAAGTCGCGAGTGCAACCCTACGGGGACGACGCGATCCTCTCGCCGCCGCGGCCTGCACCTGCGCGAGCGATCTCTCTCTATATATTATAGGCAAAACCAGCGTCCCGCGAGACGTCGGAAAGCGGAACTTGGGCCGCTGGAAAACAGGCGCATAAATCAGGCTGGCGAGCTCGCAGGAAGGAGAGGAGGGTATTTAGGACGGATGAAGACGGAGCCGGCGATTGTTTTCGCTGGGGCGAGAGGGGATGGGGAGGATATTCCACGTTCGACGCGTATTCGCACGCCGTAAATTTTGGACCGCTGGTCTTGCCTTTTTCACCGTCGGGAGTTTTGAGGTATGGGAGGAGAATGAGGTGAAGATGAGGTGGATGTATTGTGCGGAAGGTTAGAAATGAAGGCAAACGTGTTTAGCGTAATGAATTTGTTGAGTTTAAAAATAAAGGTATTTTGTTCTTTTTTCAGAATAGTCTATGCCATGTGGATTACATTTAAAAATTTAAATTTAGATCTAAATTATTGAACTGTTAGTGCTTTTTTTCATTTTTTATAAATCACAAACTTGTGTAGAAAACCATTGTAGGTACCTTAGATCTTACCGAAATGCAAAATATAAAATCAATATTCGTTGAAATAAATCGACTTTCGAAATAAATAAGCGAATATTTTTTTAATATATTATACCTTGTTTAAATTTATATTTGTTGGATAAAAATGTGTGCAGTTGTACATTTGCTCTTTGAAAGTTTAATTTGTTTTCTCGGAAAAAATCCACGTGTTTATAAATTTTTTAAATCATCGAACCAGTCAACTCTGAATTTATAAACAAAAGCTCTTGTAAATAAATAATATATTTGCAATTAAATTCTTCGAAAAATAACATTACAGCCTTTTCTACAAAAGCACACAATTTCCTCAAATATTTTCAAACATTTTTGAATAAAAATCATTTGTTTTTTTATCATAAAAAGTTTATTTTCCAATTCCAATGCCGAGTTTCCCGCTGGAAATGCACAATTGCAAAACATGTGTGCATTATGCAACTGCGCAGACAACGCACCCCCAAAAAGAGCCGCAAAAAGAACGCGCTGATTTACGAGCAAATCTGATTCCAATTAATTAGCGAACACTTTGTTGTTTACACTAAGGCCCCGGGTGAGCGTTATTTATCGTCCGATAACGAGGCCATTCGCACGGTGGTGGCCACTCGCAGCCAATTTCAAATTTGAATAGTATCGTCCGCTAACTACGCCGCGGCGCGTAAATACTCGTGTAGTTTTAATTTTGCCCAACGCGCGCACTGCGCGACGACTTGTTTTGCGATAATATTTGGTTAACGCTAATGATCATTAGTACTTTCCATAGAAACGACACCGGCGGAACTTACACAGGCGAAATATTATCGGAGCTTAATTCGGCATGTGACTCGCTGCAATAGTGGTATTACATAAAAGAAAAAAATTATTAATTTTTTTTTGTGAATTAATCAGGATTGATGAATTGTGTTGCAGCAACGTCGACGAGAGTCGAATTGGATAATTTATAATATTATTCGAAACATTCATAAAGATAAATGTTGCATTAACGTATTTATCATGAAGTTGTTAAAATTCGGAATACCAATGGATTCTCCACGCTCGAAATTGTATGTTTGTCCCCCAAAACACGCGCGTGCCCGCGCAAATTAATCACTCCCTCGCCGCGGCGCTCGGACGCGCATTTTCTCGCAAAGTTTATTAAATTTAATTCAACGAAATACGCCGCGATAAATTAACTTATCTTCGTACACGCCGCGCTTTATTTTTCTCCGTATATATACATCCACTCGCGCGAATTCATCCCGCATTGCAATTCTCAAATTACAATTTTCTAGAAAACTTGAGCGCCTCGATACAGGAAAGAAAAACACATCCCAGCACGTGCACGCGAATTGATTATTTATCAATTCACCGGTGGCGCAACTCTGCAACAGCTGGCCGCGCGCAACAATATTATCGCCCGCGGCGGGCGACTTTATTTCGCCATTAAAGCGCGGCGGAAACAAACGCGCCTCGAAGAAAACTTTCTCACCGTGCGCGCGCGGCGCATCGGAGAGGAAAACTCGTTTAATCGGAGCGAGCCAGGCTGGCACTGCGGCTGTTTGCAGTCGATATTTCGCGCTCGCTGCGCTTTTCGAGATCTCTCGCAGTGGGAATTGATTTACGGTTGCGCGGCGGTCGGTAAGCTTCGTTATTGCAGTTTGTATTTCGCTCCGGCCTGGTTTTTTCCGATTTTTCAAACGAAATGGTTCGTTAATTTGCGGCCGGAGGTTCGCGCGGCCGATGGTGTTTATGGAATATTTATACTTGTGGCTAGTTATTTTAATTACGATGCAGCGAGGATGTATTACCGGTATATTTTATGGAGAATATTTAATACGCTATAATGTGAAGTGAAGTATGATGGTTTAGAGGAATTTGAAGTATACGTAGACTACTTTGAACAGCGTTTTGATATTTACAAAATTTGTTGGGTATTAACTTATGTATAGGTAATTATTCGAGAATAGAATTACGATGGAAAGCTTTTTGAAGGAAATTTTATTATATTCGAATAGATCGTATATGCGCACTAACCCCTCCGCATGATCGATACTAGTCAGGATAACCTTATATCTTTGACATTGCAAAAACTGTTACGTCTCAAATACTAATATCTTATATTTTGATAAAAACTGTAATGCATTTATCAGAAAAAATTGTTTTCCACAAATATGTTTAAATCAAACCTTATTACTTTAATGATTAGCGAAAATTGACTATTTTGGATGTATTTTGGCGTTAAATATCGTTTTTATAAGTTTAGTTAGTTAAGAACTGATTGTTCATAGAAATATTAAGTAGAAAAAGTTTTATTTTCATGTTATCTATGCCTTGTACATTTAACATTTTTGTGTAAAATCAAACCCTCCTAAGTTATTTAAAAAAATAAAAAAAAAAGTTCTATAATAATAAGTATATAATAAGTCTCAAAAAAATATTTTCAGTTAATCTTCTGCAAAAACAGCATTACATCTAAAGCACAAAATCCTACACGAAAATAGTATCATACCACTTGTCTAATCACCTCCAGCATCCACAGCTAATTCTACTCATCTCAGTCCACCTCATCGCTTCTTGCCTTCTTCCTTCCTCGCTTGCCGCTTATTCTCCTCATCGTTGTTTCTTCGCTCCTCCGGCTGCTATACCTCTCGCGCACGACTGTCCAGCTCCTGCGATTGAAAAACGCCCAAATGGCCTTTTTCGCCGCGGATGAAGCGCCGTCGCTCTCGGTTACAAGTAATTATTTCATTTTTGCGAGGGGGTAGCAGACGGGTAATGTTTGTTTCCGAGCTGCTGTGGGATTTAGCGGGAGTGACGTGAGGAATGGTAGTGATTTTAATTAGTCAAGGGTTGCGTTGATAAATGTGGTGGGTTTATTGATTAGTTTGGAAACAATGTTTTTAAGCAAGGGTCGGATTGGATGCTTGGTTAAGATGAAAGATGGAGGCTTGTTTTTTTCCCATTGGTGGGTTTGAGAAAGTCTTTTTAATTGACGGCCTTATTTAAAAGGCGGGAGATGTATTGGATTTTCTTAATAAAGTACCAAACGCGAAAGCACGAGGAAAAATATGATTTAGATATGATGGATCCAAATTATATTTATCGATCCTCATTGCATGAACGATTAAAATGGTTTAGTCATCCAAAAGCTTATTTATTGTTGTAAATGTAATAAATTTTATAACATTGTAAAACGAGTTAAAATAAGTAAAATTACTATACCAGCGAGGCTTGAGTATAAACGTCATTGCTTACTTAAAGACATCATTCTGCAATCTTTTAAAACACCTTCATTTACTTTTCTCAGCACGTCCCTACAAACTTAAAACAAACATCAATCAATCCACCACATCATTATCGCGCTCTTTTCAACATCGCAGACAATACTTACTCCAGATAAGCGCGCAGGGACGAGCCCACACTGCGCGCCCTGCTTGATATTTATGCATGCGCATTCTAAAGGTGTAAAAGAAAATGAAATACAGAGTGCGGGGAAGGCGAAGAGGAAGAGAGAAAGAGAGAGAGATAACTAGCGTGCAGTCGAAAGCGCGCTCGCTGGAGATAAGAAAATGGGAAGAGAGAGAGAGAGGGAAAGAGAGATCCGACTTTGAATAATTATCGCTTGATTTCACTGCGAAAGAGGGCAGCACGAGCGCGCCAGGACCATTTGACATTCAAATTGCGCGACAGTTTTATACTCACTAGCTCGGGGAAGAGAGAGAGAGAGGAGGGAGAGAAGAGAGAGAACTGTACGTGCGTAAGTAATACTTCAAAGGCGCCCACGAGAAAGAGAAAGAGAGAGGTGACTGCGGAACACGTACGCGCGGAATTAAAAGAAATGTACCGAATGTTGATCAGTTCTTTGGTAAGTTTTTATTGTCTAAGTTTGTGGTCGCGAAATTGACGTTCGTAAAGTAAGCAATATTGAATGTTAAAACGATAAAAGAACGCAACTATAAAATACAAAATATAAAAAGACACTCAAAGCTTCATTATACAGGGATGAAAATTGTAAGTCACTTTGTGTAAATGTATATCATGTTCTTCGAGAAAAGGATGTCTTTTTTAATAAATAATGTATGATGTGACAAAAGCATCGAATTCATATTAAACTTGTAATTTTGTAAATACATTGAAATTGAAATGGGAACGGTTTTATTAAGCATTCATTCATAATGATCCAGATACAAATCCTTCTGGCATACCATTAGATATGCATTGAATTATTACCAGTTCTGGACCACTGGTATTGCATGATATATGTATGTGCAAAAAGTAAAATCGTGTTAATTCTGCTATTGTATCATATACCCATAATTATACACAAACTTGAATGAATTTAGAAAATTTTTTGTATAAATAATAACAATAATAATAACAAATATAAAAACCACTGCTATAAATCCATTACCAATAAAAATATAATAATCGATTTATGAACAAAATAATAGTTTGTAATTTATTATTCAATTCAAAATCACCCTACATGGTATTATAAAACCTCACTATTAATTTCATCTTACTTGCATATATAGAGGAAACGGTTTTCCAAATCTGAAACGTCGAGTCCCGATTTCTCGGAATTTAATTAATGCTCGTGTAGCGAGGCATTGAACGTCAAAGGTAATTATTTCTAATTAGAAGTTATACGAGATAATCACTAAGGCGCAGTAAGTACTTCTGCGGGCAAGTACTTCGCGCCGTCTTGCCGTATTTGTCTGTTTCCACTGAAGGAGTAATAACGTTACCGGAGATAAGACGTTGTTTCGACTAAATCATGGCCCCAGTTAATTTATGGACAGGCGCACGTATACATATATTTCTTGTAATTTTAGTACCGTGTGCACTAAACTATTTGGTATAATTATTGACCTCTAAATTAAAAAAAAATAAAGTAAAATAATATTCTCAAAACGGTATGTAAATTCAAAATATACTGCAAAAATCTAATTTTGCATGAGATATTTTTTGCAATAGCATGTGTAAATTTTTCACATTGATAAAAACTTTTAAATACACTGTATTCCGATACCAGTATCAGTGTGCACAAAAAATTATTGATGTGAAATCAAACTTCAAAAAAAGATACTTTATTTTATCAAGTAATTCTGTCACTACTTTTAGTTTTAAAACTGTATTCTAAGCATATCAAATTACGATATGTCTTAAATGTTCTGACCCAAGCAGAAAAGGTCGACTGAGGCTAGCGTAATGGCTTCTCAATCGCACGCAATCGTGAAAAGGAATTGACGGCAGACGTTGACTTACGGCTCACTCGTCCGACACGCTGGAAGAATCGTGAAGTATCCCCGTACGAGAAATCATTTCGAATTAATCGCGGTCAGTGGGGCGCGTGAGATATGGCCGCGATATGTGTGTGCGAAGGAGCGTACTTGAGCGAGAGTTTAATTAGGTTGAGTGCGAGCAGTGTATTAAATTATTCTGGAGGAGGATTTAAAGAAGTGAATTGTTGAAGGTGTCGGTCGAGTTGGCTGAATTCTCGATGTGGAGAAAGAAGTTTGAGTAGGCGGAAGAGGGCAAATGTTTCGAGTGTTATTGAGGCATTTGGGTCTTCCGGACCCTGTCCATTGTTTATGAAGTGGAGGTCGTATAAGGATAGCGAACGGGTGGTTAAAATTTGATTATATGGATGGTGTACTTGAATTTAAGTTATTTAGAGAAATTGACAGTGGAATGTATCGAGCCTGTAAATATTCATAAACGTAATAAAAAAATCTACGTACACATAAATGGTGTACGAAAAATAGACGAGTTTCCCATAGAAACAAATTTAAGGCCCTTCCGATTACCAAATACCTAGCTCATTCCAACAACAAATGCTTAAATAAACATTAACTCAACCCATAAAATCGCAAATACAGACCGTATCCATCATCCGCGATTAGCCCGATTCGAAATAAAGTGCGAGATCGCGCAGGATTCTGTCTCCTTTATAACTCCTTCGTACGACGACAACCCTATTCTCCTCGCGAGACGCGTAAGGCGCTCGTTAGCGCGCAGCACGCCAACCTCGAATTAGGCTGATGATTATGTCTCTCTTGCGAGAGCGCGAGGGAGTAATGCGTTTTCATTGGCAGGCGGGAAAGGCACGGATCGCGTGAGAACGGGTTTTTTGTTTGAATCCTTTTTTGGTGGGAAAAGTTAGAAAATGAAGGTTTTTTAGTGAAAAAGAATAATGTTGTGAGATGGATTGTTTACGGACAGTATACGTGAGATATCTTACGTTTATTATTATGTATATACAACTGTATATACAAACTCATATATTATTAGAATCATTTGGTATCTTATAGGTACATACATTTATTTTGATCCTTAAGATGTTAGTTTGAAAGAGTAATCGAAACGCAATCAACTAAATAGACCCGCTTTTCCACTCAACATCTCATCAAAAGGCTACTCCTCGAAACTGCATCTTATCCGAATCATAACCCAGCCGCACCAGCCTGATCCGCGATAACGATCAATTAGAATTTCACTCTCATCTCGCGCTGCAGCATTACCATTACCAGGCGTTCCGTCTTCTCAGATTCCTAATGCACCTACCCTTTCTCGGACTCTACCTTCGCGAGCTAATCGAATCGCCGGCGTGACGTTGCCGCTGCTGCTGGTTCCTGCTCTTACTCCATAATTCTGCGCGCGCTCTCACAAGTTTGGATACAGAAGGCGCGCGCGCGTGTCGTATAATGGGGTAACTTGGCGCGTCAGTCAAATGCAGTGGTCGCGCGGTGTAGCAGCTAATCTCGGGGCCAAGTTTGCCGGGGAGCAAATGGTTATGCGCGCGCGCAGAGAAGGAGAGAGTTTTGCTCTCGCTGGCAAGCGACTGCTGAGGGATGAATTGCGAGAGCTTGTGTGAGAGAGAGAGAGAGAGAAGAGGAGGAAGTGAATTCGTCGAGCTCGGTTCTGATGGCGTATTCGCGAGAAAGGGAGAGAGAGAGAGAGAGGTGGCAAGTGCTGAATGCAGAAGTGGAGGAGGAAGTGAAGACGAAGAGCGGGCGTCTTGTTTATACAATGCTGAGATTGTGCATTGTTTTTGTGGCTGACACTTTGTAAGGAGTTTTATGAGTAGTAATGAACTTTAGAATTTTTCCCTGAATTTAAGTGCTTGAGGTGATGATGAACTTTTGTATAGTGTGTATATATAGGTTTAGAGTAGAAGCGCAACCGAATTTACGCTGTGGTTTTAGATCCCAAGCGTAAAGTGTGAGCTTTGTTTGAACTGAATAAGATAATGATATGGAAGCCAATGTCCCGAAATAATTCGAAATAATGTTCAGAAAGAATTGTAAAAAGTATAATAGAAATGATGAAAAATGAAGAAATATAAATGAGCATTTCGATTTTTAAAATTTTCATGCTATTTACGTAAAAAGTCATGGTCTTATGATTCTTAAAAACAACAGAATAGCTATTTTGTAATGCCTATAGAGTTTTTGGGAAAGAATGGGGTCGTATTGCAAGTGAATTATGTCATTATATATATTATTGTTTAAAATATACATATTATATTGTACAATGTTGAGGTTCCATGAGAAAGGAACCGCATTGAGGTAAAAAGGAAGTTTCTAGGGTTGCACGATATAACAAGATTAATCTTGATATTGTATTTTCTTACCTCAATATTCAAGACAATAATCTATACAATATTTATATACAGTTTTCGATACAATGTCAAGATTGTGGTGTAAAGAATCTTGTCTTGTCTTGAAAATAACTTACAATTTTGTAATCTGATAATTTATCGAAATAATCATAATAACGGGAATGTAACCTCCAATCGTGTTGAAGAAATAGAGGAAAAGAGACAAATTATCATGAAAAAAGGGAGTATTATCATCTTTAACGAAATGTTCGAGTGATAAAGGCTGGTACCGTGATCGGCGACACGCTCCTATATCCCCTCGATCCGGCTTACTTAGGTACGTGAGGCCACTGGGAAAGGGTGTGCCACCTAGCGGCGATGCACGAACCAGTCTTTGTTCGGTGGCGCATATAGAGTGGGAAAGATCAAATTTCAAATTTAGCATTTATTTATACTTGTGCCGAAATTTTATTGTTTTTGTATTAAACCTAGTAGTAAATTACGTTCAGTTAAATTATTCTTAAAATTCAGTAACATTTGTAACTTAAAAGTTTCTTGAATTTAAGGAGATTTTTAACAGTGAATCATTTAAAAAGGTCTGAAATCCAAATATCGGGGGGTGAACAAGGTCCTTGTAAGTAAAGGGATCTACGGAGAAACGGAGATATGCGACAGTGAACGACTCAATTATTTAAAAAACTTACTATTTCACGTTTATGTGCCTTCCTCTTCGCACGTGAACCTCGCATCCTCCGACAATTTGTATTTAAGAATTTTTTAAGGAAACGACTTGCTTACTGTTACACGTCTACGGAACTCTCTTTTTTGTGTGAACCTCGCGTCCTCCGACTATTTGGGTTTCAGACTTTTTTTAATAAGCGACTTGCTTACTATTGCATGTCTGAGTAACTCCAATATGAACAAGAATTTCAAGACAAGATGATAATAATTTTCATATTGACTGAAAAGACCAAGACAAGAGAGAAATTTTCAAGAATTTACAAGAGCGAGACAATATAAGTACAGAAATATC
>UXGD01006632.1:0-12191 GCA_900474315.1 Torymus auratus
ATGTTCGTGGCAACCTGTATTGAAAAAAATACTAAAAAATTTGTCAGCATCTGTAGAATAATAATATATTTTTTTTTTGTAAATGTCCGCATTCAATGACATTTTCATAGAACCACCTTAAGGACTGGGGTATTGAATAAAAACTATTACAATCTTTAGCACTAGGAAAATTCAAACGCCGTTTGTGCGTACTATTTTCTTTTTGAGGTTAATTCTGAACACTATTTTTCACTATGATTTAGTTTAAATTAGTCGAAATGAGAAGATAATAAGATACATTTCCCCTTATAAAATAATGATGTCCTGTTAGGTACGAGGTATAATAAAACTTTTTGTGATTGGTTGTCTCGAAAAGCGCGAAAATTGGAAATTGATTTCAACCTGTCTCTAAGGGAGTATCTACACTGGGGAGCGCGTCGAGGTGCACGTTCAAACTGCGCGTACCTGGCCAAGTTTTGCATAGAATAAGTACAACAAATGATTTATTAATTAATGTTATTTATTTATATTTTGGAAAACCATCCAATGCACTTTAAGCGGGCTAGACACCTTTTTTTCTGAAAGAATAAAAGTCATATTTTAATACATAAACGTAAACTATAATTATTTCTTACTTTTTACACATAAAAGGGGGTACATTTACCTCAGCGTAGACCTTGATCTGGAACCTTTATATGGTCCAGAACCATAATAGTTATCGATGAAACAAGTTTTTCACTATCCGTAAGCTTTACAATTTTTCTGCAAATGAATTGACTCCAGATTTCAACTAAATTACTCCTAAATAGTATAATTCCCATATGAGTGTAGGGATTTAGAATTAAATGTCAGAACAAATTTTTACATCAGAAAAATTTTGAAAAAATTGAAAAAATTGAAAAAAGTTAAGAAAAATTCTTGAAAAACAGCACAACATTTTTTTTCTCATTGGATCAAAAATCCCTACACTCATATTGGAATTATACTATTTTTTAGTAATTTAGTTCAAATCTGGAGTCAATTAATCCGCAGGAAAATTTGAAAGCTTACGGATAGTGAAAAAACTTGTTTCATTGATGACTATGGTTCTGGATCATATAAAGGGCCCAGAGCAAGGTCTTCGCTGAGGTAAATATACCCCCTTTTACGTGTAAAAAGTGGGAAATAATTAGTTACATTTATGTATTAAAATATGACTTTTTTTATTTCAGAAAAAAAGGCTGTTGTCCCCTTAATGCTCTTTCATCTATACGATAAAATTAGTAAGTAAATCAAATACGAATATTTTGTTGTTACATCAATCTAAGAAATAGGCAAATAATGGTCGAAAAATCGTTTCATCAACAATGAATTAGTCAGTTTACTATATACCTAGCTATTTTCTTGGACATTTTACATAGATGAATTTCTACTATAGAGAATATAATAGTATACATTTCATTTAAATATAAAGATGAAAGTCATCAAAAATAGGGATATTAGTTCTTCTAAGAAAAGTAAATTTACATTTTCGTAACAAAACATCTACTGACAAAATTTTAAATACAAATACAAATCCACAATTCGAAATCCCCACTAATATTCACTTACATCATTCCACTCTTTCCAACCAATATCTACAAGTTTCACCGTCAAACATTTACCTTATTCCTTATCGTTTCCCTCTTATCACACCACCTCTTCCCTCGAACTTCTGTAAAAAAAAAAAAGAACAGGCTACAAAACCCACACATATACCGACCGGACATCACAAGGTCCGCAAGGAAAGGCGCAGCCGTGGGGGCGCGGCGCGCTTATCGCAGCCTGCCGTCCGCTCCCCCGCTGCCAGGTGCGCGTCCCCGGATTAAAAGCGGACAGCCGGCGGCCGCGATCAGCTGCCGCGACGGGGGCATCGATTGCTATATAACTCCGCGAGAGGCTTCGCGCGCGTGCTGTGATGGCTTTTTGCCGGTGTTAGAGGGGATTCGCGCGAATTAGAGGCCACGGGGGGAGCGAATCGATCGTTGGGGGAGGGGGAGTAGGTTCTAATTGATTCGGGATTTGGCGCTGGATTGTGGTGAATTGGGTGGAACTGAAGTGATAATAAGCGGTGGAGGGAGTTTTGTAACGGTTTCGGGGTAGGTGAAATAGAGTAATACTGTAATGTCTACAGTTGCTGAGGTATGATTGGATTGAGTATAAAATGAAAATAGTGTACCTGTAATTATAAAACGCTGTGCATATAATTTCAGCAGTGTTGTAGGGTTGGTTACATTGTTGTTGCTATTTTTATTTGACAAAGATCTTATATAGAAATTATAGATGTCATAGAAAAATGTAGTGATTTTGAAATTTCGTATATAATACGGGAAATTAAATAAATCTATTGAAATAAATATTAGATTGAATCGAATTTCATTTCAAAATTACTTATAGAATAGTGTGTTCAAATACGGGTTTATTAATTTAATTGAGTCAATGAAATTTTTCTCCGTGTAAGTTCTATAAAAATGGTAATTTCGATATTACTTTGTGAAACGTAAAACCGTTAAAGTTCCATGCTAAAAACTTATTATGCATTACTACTGTTTTCAATAAATTTATATGGCTTTTGAATAACATTTTAAAAGAGATCTTAGTAACCCTTTAAATAAAAATAGAATAGAAAATATCATGTTTAACAAATTATTATTACTATAGTTATAACTCGCATACAGACAAAATTAGTTAAAAGAATTAAAAAAATAATAAATTATACCTAAATAAATAATGAAGAATAAAATAACATCGTTAGAACAATACACGTATATCTGATTGTTTGAAAAGTGAATTTTTCTTAAGTTTCAAATAAACACTACCTGTGGTTTTTGTTTGTAGACGTTTGATATATAAACCTCACGAATGTACGTCTTTCTTCAGACGTGAAGCAACTAAGTGTGGTATAAAACGTATATTCTATAATTGCAAGTGAGTATAAATTTACAATTTAATATAATTTTTGTATAACATAAATTTCAAAGTTTTTCAGTAGTTTGATGTTTAAGATTCATTAGATCTTCAAAATTTATATTTTCATATTTAGATTCGTTTTAACGATTTTTATTTTTTCATTTCTAAGTAACAACCACGATGATGAAAATAACTATTTTATATCTATTCCTTACTGTCGCTGTTGCCTTTGCAGCTGCAGTCAATGACAAGGTAAACATTTGACTAGTATAGCTTTTAATCTTTTTTATATAAAATCGCCGATAACCCCAACATCCCCTGCGAAGACTAACACTGTTTTTTGCACATTTCCCAAAACTAGAATGAAAACTAGCATAAGTCACGACTCTGCACCGAATACTAGTACAATTCGCGACTTTGTGCCGAAAATTAGTATCATTCACAAGTTTCCGTCGAACTAGTAGTATAATTCGCAAGATTGCGACGAAAAGTAGCATCTAGCGTGTTTCGCGAGCTTTCTTGGTAAAGTAACGCGATGCACAAGCTTGCCGCGAAAACTAACACTTTGCGCGTGGTCGTGCTAGTTCTTATTCCGAGTCCATAACTATTTGTTATATTACCTATATCTTTAAAAAGTTTATAATAAAAATTTAGAAACCCATTATTTTCTGCATTACCCACGCAGTCTTCGCAAAAAATGTCGGTAACGTAGATATATCTTTGTAACTGTTGCACCCTCAACAACGGTAAAACTTTCGAAATATTCAGCTTTGCAAACGTTTTTTTAGGCCTACACTTGAATAATAAAATATTTGTAAAATTACAGGTCCTTAATACTAGTACAACACCTCCAAGCGGGCAGCTAGAAGTGCTCATCCAAACAGTAGTTTAGATGGTAAGTAATTTTTTTAAATATTATCATACAAATATTAATTTTAATTATTCATATAATTATCATATAAAAATGTGTACTAAAAAAATTTGTAAAAAAAATTTTATGAAATAGTTTGAGTATATTTAAGAATCGCAAGGATAATTGCAGATTTCACACCAATTTAAGCAAAGAAGAACCAAGATTTAATGGCAATGGTCACCAGAGGTCTAATTCCAATGGAATACCGAAAATTTTATGAGGCAATAGTTATGTAGTATTAGCGATTATGTCATTGGTTCATTTAATTTTTTTTATTTATAATAAATATTATTGTTTTTGTAAAAATAAATAAGTAATAAAGTATTATACTTTAACAACAATGGACTGTAAAGAATACTTTTAAAATTAATTTCAAGCAAATCCTTTTTCTCTGATTCTATTGTGCTCCAAACTCCAGATTCCAAAGTTTATCGCAGTTCAATCCCTCCGACGTTGATCAGATGGATACGCTAAGATGCACAGGAGCGGTCAGAGTAATCCCGAGACAAATAAAAAGACAAAATCGATGATAGAACGCTAATTTAGTAATCTGATTTGTTATGTTTTATTGCTGAGAATATAAGGTTTACTTACGTGTCATTTCTCATAGTACAGATATTTTATAAATAAAAAGAGTTTAAGTATTTACATAAAAATGTTTAATAATTGATTTAGCTATTTTTTCAAAACCGAAGGTTGGACAGCTTGTCAAACTCCTAAAAATCAAACCATATCAGACACCGAGACATCTATATTCACCCAATCCAGCAATCCAACCGAAAATAACGCAATCCCATTCACTGCCCTATTACACCACTCGGGCCATATCTCCCGAACGAATTTCACCATCGACTAGACAACGACAAAACGATCTCGGCGAAAATCACGACCGCCGGGGCGCACGTGCACGTCGTGTCCCTTATCGAAAAGGCGAAAATATGCTTTCCACCTCGACGGACCTTCCTATCAGATATATACGTACACATACACACACCCTCGTACTGTATTTCTCTCCCCTCCGGCTCGTAAATATCGGCCCTCTGACACTAATAATGGCAAATGGCCGAGGCGAGATCGGCGGTGGCCTATCCCCGCGCCGGGGGGCAATTAAAGTCGCGCTCGCACGCGCCCAATTAAGACGCTATCGTCAGATTGAGGGGAAGGAAGGAAGGAAGGAAGGAATACGACGCTGGCTGCGCGCGGCGTAAACATTTTTATGTTTCAATTTATTCGGCCGCACTATATACCTGCGGGGCTGTGCGCCCCGATTGTATGCGCGCTCACGCGAAACGTTAAAGTTTTATTTTGTTACGCGGACGAAGAGGGTGATTGGCTTGGGGGGCTGATGGTTTGCAAATGTCGCGCGGACTGCGGAATGGTCAACGGTGTATATCAAAATAATGGGGGTGATAAAGGACGCGAGATTGCGGACGGGGGTGGAGGGAGACTGTTGGAGTAGATTGAACAGATGGAGGAAGCTTTTTCCTCGAGGGTATAGGAGGTGAATTTGGGTAACCGAAATGTCCCGTTTAGCGTCGATAATAAATAAAGGAGGTTTTCGGTATAGATTTTTATTTATGCGGTGAGCTTGAGGGTTGCTAATTTGGTGTGATATAGTGTGATGTCGTATGGCTTAATAAGTGGAATATTTTTTTTTGTAAATTGTTTTTATTTGGATTACATAGGGCTGTGCGAGAGCAAGACAATGCGATATTTTCGGACTTATATTGTTTTGCTCTTGTAAATTCTTGAAAATTTCTGTCTTGATCTTATTATTAAAACAAGTCTGAAACTCAAATATTCGCGCCGGGGGACGCGAGATCCACACAAAAAAGAGAGTTCCGTAGACGTGCAACAGTAAACAAGTCGATTGTTTGAACAATTCTTAAACCCAAATAGCCGGGGGATGCGAGGTTTACTTTGAAGAGGAAGGCTCACAGACGTGAAAAAGTAATTTTTTTTTAATAATCTTGTAAATCCCTTTTTTTGCAAGAACCTCGCGCACCCCCTGGATATTTGGGGTTCAAACCTTTTTAAATGATTCACTGTTAAAAATGTCCTTAAATTAAAAAAACTTTAAAGTTACACATGTTACTGAATTTTAAGAATAATTTAACTGAACGTAATTTAATTTATAAGTGCACTACTAGGTTTAATACAAAAACAATAAAATTTCGTCACTAGTATAAATAAATGCCAAATTTGAAATTTTATTTTTCCCGCTCTATATGCGCCGCCGACCATAGTCTAGTGCATTCACAGCCGCTAGGCGGCGCACCCTCTACTTTAGCCTCACGTACCTAAGTAAGCCGACCCGAGGGGATATAGGGGTACCGGAGCGCATCGCCGATCACCTCGACAGCCTTTATCACTCGAAAATTTCGTTAGAGATGATAATCATTCCCTTTTATCATGATAATTTTTCTCTTTCTGATTATGATTAGAAAATGTTAAGTTATTTTCAAGTCAAGACACGATTCTTTACACCACAATCTTATCAATTTTGTATCGATTATTGTCTTGAATATTGGGTCAAGGCAATACAATATCAAGATTAATCTTGCTCTACCGTGCAGCCCTAGGATTTTGTAATTCAATAAATAGAGTTGGAGGGCCTTGCTTGGCGAGAATATTATAAGGAACTTTAGTGACTGACGAAAAATCATTTTACAAGTGGGAGAAAAGTAGTAATTCTGATCATTAATTCATACAAATGACTTTTACATTAGAAAATTATTTAAACTAGTAGTGTGGAATAATTTTCTGAAATTTCTCTGCAGCTTTTTGTATAATATACAAGTTAATTAGGACTATTTTCAATACACTACTATTTGTAACAATGAATTGCAATACGCAAACTAAATTATTATCTCCAATATAATCCTATCCATTATCCATTAAATTAAGAAATTCATTCCATATAAAAATCTCAGGCTATATATAGCCCAAACCACAAAAATCATCATCTTCCAATCCATCCTTTCATCTCCAATCCTCTCAACTCTCAACTGTTAAGCCTGCTCATCCACCACACTTCGCTCTATGGACAATGTCGCCGCTAATCACACCACACATACACATATTTACACAGCCCACAAACCCTCGTTTCTTCGCGAATCCGCATTGGCCGGTCTATAATTGCACGCCGCTCCCATTGGCCCCTGCGCTCGACTTAGTCAGCGTGCCGATTTTGGTGAGGCTGTCGTGGCGACGCGCCAGCCGCGCTGTGCAGTACAGCTGATTCTCGTTCTTCCCTGCCGCTTGCACGCATCAGCTACTTGTGTTTTGTGCTTGTTTCGCGCGCGAGGGTAAGTAAGTATATAAGTAAGAAAAAGCCGTCATTTGTCAGAGTCCGAGGGAGAGGAGGATTTCGCGAGAAGGCGCTTTGGATGCGCGGTGAGGGGAGTTCGAGGTCGTTGAGCTTCGCGTTTGTTGGTGTTAATAGGGAGTAGGGCGATGCGAATGGGCTTGACAATTTTTTCAATTTGTATGTGTCCGTTTTTTTTAATAAACAAGGCTTTGTAATAGGATTTGCGATTTGTAATGAGTTGTACAAGCTAGAAAATTGAATATTTGAAAAATGACATTTTTAAAAATTTAAAACAGTCAATTATTGGTCCGACAGAAAATCTTTATTGTTACATTTTATATTTTTCATGATGTAGGAAATATACAATAATAAGATAGTGAATTTTCTCCTATTCTAAGTTTCTGAGCAACATTTCCTTACTTTATAGTAGAACAGAATAAACATACTCTTCAATTTGATTTTAACATTACTAGGAATTCTAGCAATATGGCTGCCTCCTCAAACCCATCTCCCTATTAACATAGTAGGATATAACCGGACGTCATAAACCAACGGAAATTACGTAAATCGTTACGACAGAAGAATAAATAAAAATAGCAGTTATTGTAATACATTTTTCAACAGGTCAACCTACAAGCTCGTACATTTTATTTCCCCACGTCTCGACTTCAGCTCTTCGTCTTTTGCGCCGTGGTATTCAACAAGACTATTAAACCGTCGTCCTCCATCGTTTTCACAAATTCAAAAGAAGGTTCGGGCAATTAAAGTATTTTTGTATCACTCATGCTCACAATTACTTGATAAAAATTAACACACCTAATTTATAAAAAAAAAGTTATTTAAACTAATAAAAAAACTTATATAAACTGTTTTACAACATACTGGAATATATACCCTCAGGCAACGAAACCACGCATAGCAGGTATAAGTAAAGTATATGAAAGAACAAATAGCTCTGCGCGCAACGCGAGAAAATTGCGATAAAATAAATGACTCTGTAACGCAAGAGAAATAACTTTCCATTTTGCAAAAAGCAAATATAAATAAATCACCAGTCGTTCCGAACAAACCATAGTAGTAGTCTCGCAGCATCCTCATCTTCATCTCCATCATCGCGTCTCCTTCATCACCCGCGCCTCTTTCCCTCGCGATTAAAACGTCTTTTCTCGCGGCAGGGAAAAATCAGTCCAGCTCTGCACACATACACACGTGTATAACATCTCGCTTCTCTTTCTTTCTCTCTCAAGACTTCCACAAACACACATGTGTGCATCTTACGCCATCGCGCGTTTACGAGCAGGCGCGAAGGTTCCGCCAGAGAGAGAGAGGTAAAAAGGGTCAGTGAGCCAGGGTCGCGACTCGAATCGCTGTAATGGCGCGTTACACGCGCGTGTAATCGCAAGCGCGCGCACCTATATACGCGAGGAGAGCCGATAAAAATGACCGCGAGGACAATTGAGTGTGCGCGGCCGTTATATAGAGGCTCTCCGCGTATAGTGCAATTAAGCCCGCAAGTGTGTATGTGTGAGGCTAAAGGATGTGGATGGAATGATAAAAGATGAGCAGTATAGTGTTCGGGGAAAATTTTTTCCAAGAAAGACGCGCCGCAATGGTTGCGTTTAATGTGGCGTTGCGAGTTTGCAATTGTGCATAATAAGAGCGAGGGATATGATTCTTGTCGTACATTGTTCAGGATTACATTGGGTTTGAAGAATAAAGTTTACTGTCGATTGTTTGATATGGAATAAATTTTACAGGATATAGCGTCGGAATTATATGATTTGAGTGTAGAAATCACATAGAAATATTCAGGATACTTATTGGGTTGGTGTCCCAATTATGCATCCTTATGCAATTCTAGAGCGGCCCTTATTTTCAGCAAGCATGCAAAATTACAAGCTAAGCTAAATTAACAAGTTGTTTATTGCTCCTATTCTTTCAATGCTTACTTTGAACTTCAGTAAGTATAATAGTTGATTTATTTTTGAACTTATGGTTTGAAATAAGGGATACCCATCACTAGTCTTCCTTAGTTTCTTATAACAGTTGTTCATCATGAACAAAACGTTAAAAAGTAGGTTCGATATAGTGTACGATAAAAAGGATCCACCCACAACAAAAATATATCATAAGTATAATAACGAATTAAAGTTTATAAGTAATAAGTTATTTTAAACGAATTCAACAAAAACAAAATTCCCGAGAACTCAGATGTTTAGAATTTTTCTCGAACATTCTGTAATTGGTAAACGTATTTGACATATTTTCTCCCAAATAATTTATTATGTGTCACCCATTTCATAGCGACTTTTAAGAACAAAATAAATAAAAATTATTTTGATGACATTTCGTATCCTGTTTGTCGTTACCAAAAACTTGATTCGAAAAGTTAATTACACGCAAATTGCCGCAGCTATAAAACTTATTACAAAAGCCATTAATGTAAATCCAAATTGAACAACATTGGACCGACTTACGTACATGCAGTACAACACGTATGTCCACATTTTCCTGTTTACACACACGCACACGTTCATTCGCATTAACGAACGCAAACGAACAAGCCCGCGTTTTTACGTCCGCTTTTTGTGGAACTCTGTGAATCCCACTTGCTCCCGGAGAATCCGGTCGCGTAATATATCGTAAACGCGCTAGCTCTCTTGGTACCTACGTGTATACGCATATATGCCATTACAATCTCGCGCTCGCGGCTACCGATGCGCGCGCAGAGAGGAAAAGAAGAAGAAGACGACGAAGAAGTTGCGCAAGTTTTATAATGCCGACACGTAATTTCAAAAGTCGTAAAAAGCCGCGAGCGCGGGAGTTTTAAAAGCTGCTGGGTTCCTTAAGTAGACCACGAGGTGGGGGCGTGCGAACGGTTTTCCCCGAGACTATAGTTGTAGAAGCGATCGGCGTCGTCGAGTCTTTTTCCCGATGCTCGCGCGTCGTTTTATTGTTCCGAGAAGCTGGGAATTGATTTCCGAAAAATTTCATTCGCCCGACTGTTAAAGGATGTGGTTTTGAATAAGAATGAATTTAAATTTATGTGAAGGTTTGTTTACGTTCGGAACTTCATTCGTTTTTTCATATTTATTTTTTTATATTACTTTCTCACGTGCAAAGCTTTGTGATGGTTCAAAGAAAATTTTTTAATTCATATAATAGTGTAAATAAAAATTTACTAGAATAAGTTTTGAACAAATTGTAAAATTATGCATTTTTAAGAATTGTATATTATGCACCAAGGGAATAAAGTGTCAAGTAAAGTAACAACTATCGTAAAATTCGTACTTGTTTCCCGCCGTAAAGGGAAAAATGTTGCATATTTATTCCCTAAGCTCACTCCCGTTTCCAGCGCAACGCACTGTTTGTGCCCTCGCCTTCTGCTTATGAACTAGAGTGGGGTTAGGGAATGAACGTAGCATTTTTTTCCCGCTTCAGCGGGAATAAAGTACGAACTTTACCATGTGGGGTGTTAACAAAATTAAATTCTTTTATTATATGTATATAGATACATAAGAAGATAATTACATAATCCTCAAAGATGGCTAATTAACTAAAACTAAAAAAAATATAATACTTAACTATAGTAATATTAAAACAAACAAAAACATACACGTATCTTGATATTTTATAAATTATAGCTATAGTTTATAATGAGTATCTTGCGAAGCAGCATGAAAGTGTGTATTATAGTAATTTATAAATATACAAATGCATAATACACACGCATGTGACTATTCTTAAATCATACATATTTAAATGTTCACGTACTATATGCATACATTATGATTTAATATATTTTCTTTTTATAACAGATAAAGAATATTCTCGTTTCTTACGTTTCCTGAGAATCGTATGTAGTACGTGACAACTACTACAAAAATGAGCAAAATACAGTAAAAATTACTAGAATAATAGCAATTTTTATTAAAAATTGTAGTAATTTTCATGAGAATATGAGTCTGTTCCACGTTTACTATCAATTAGTATAATTTTGACTCCAAAATTTTTATTCCTGTAGTTGTTGATGAGTATTCTTCAATAGTAAAAGCAATTCTTGTCAGCGTGATTTTTCCTTCCACACTGATAACACCGTATATTAAAACTATTCTTCCCAGATCTAAGAAACTGCCTTTTCTTTTGATATTTAAAATACACTTCGACAATCCATGAAAATATTGTAATATTGTACATTGTACCCATGAAAATCTGAAAATGTTTGGTCAACGGTTCTCCGTTCTTTAATTTTAATTCGACTAGTTGCCTTCGAATAGTTTATAGTTTTAAGGCTAACTTAAACTTCTATTACATTTGAAATTTCAATATTTTGGTATTAAACTTAGTGTATTTGTATATTAAATTACATTCCGTTACCTTATTCTTAAAATTCAGTAACATTTGTAACTTGAAAGTTTCTTAAATTTAAGGATATTTAAAAAGGTCTGAAACCCAAATATCCATGGTTGCGAGATCGGCCTCGCAAAATAAGGAAGCTACGGAAATGTGGGAGCATTGAACAAGTCAATTATTTCAAAAACTTACTATTTTACGTCTACGTACCTTCCTCTTCTACGTGGACCTTTAATTTTTTAAACAATTAATTTTATTTATCATTTAGCAATAAAGGACCCAGAGGGCCTTATACAGATATTGAACAAGTACCTAAACAATAATGATAAATTAAAATAAATTGAATTTATACATAAGTTTACTTGAAAATATTCAACACAGTTGACATTACGGATACTGCTCGGTAGTGTGTTAAACAATCTTCTCATTCTATTAACAGCCGAGTGATTGACTCGCTTTTTGTCGCATGTCTGCGTAACTCCAATATGAGATAATAATTAATAATAGAAATTAATAAATTATCTCGCTCTTGTGGAGCCTTAAATTAAACTCCAACGAAATACTAATCCCACAATTGTCCTTCATTTTTTTTTCTTATAAAAAACTCCACTGATCAAAAATTTTATCATTCTCACAACTAAACTTCCACAACACTCTTCTCTAAAGAATCCGCATTCCCCGATATAACCTCCTCAAAAAACCCTTCCC
>UXGD01006633.1:0-12190 GCA_900474315.1 Torymus auratus
ATCATCAGTGACCACTTTTCGTCAAAAATTGATATGCGTGTAAAACTGTGTCACAAGACCATTTTCGACTGTTCGAACATTTTCTCATATACTGGAGGACCTGCAGAATAAGAAAAAACTTACAACAGAAGTGTGCCTCAAAATTTTTTTTTTTTTTTTTTTGGAACCACTTTTTTTGTTGAAACTCCAGAGAATTGTTCAGATATATATAATGTACAAATACGCAAAAGAAGTATATTATACGTGTGATTTCTTTCTTTTCTCTTCCCACATCTATATTACATGTATGCATAGAAAAAACTAACAAGCCAACAGTCCAATACACCGCAATCGAATGAAACTTTCATGCTGCTGCTTTCACCATATCCCACCCTATATTCGCACAAAATCAACACATACTCCTCTTGCGCCCTTAACGAAAAAAAAACCACCTTCTCTCGGCGCAAAAAAACTTTGTCTCACCCACACACACACCCCGGCAATTTTTCCCACTGTCTCGCTGCATTCTCCTGAGGAAAAAAAAATATATATGTGCGGAGAGAGAAAGGGACGATGACGATGTCAGCTGCACGCCTGCGAGTTTCCTATAATCGCGTGACGTCGTCGTCGTCGTCCCTCTCTTTGTCTTCGTGTCCCCGCCTCAATATCTCCGCGCGTGCAACTCGCCTCATTACTATTGTATAACTCGCGGAGAGAGAGAGAGAGAGTGCGTGCCGAGGGTCGAAACGCGCAAAGGAGAGGAAAAATATATTCCCGATGTGCGTATAACGCGGTGTGGTGCACAAACGTATATATAGGTATAGCACGCACGCGCACGGCTGAGTGTAATAATATGCGTTTCCCTTATTGATGAGCCTGCGGTGCGTGGGTGTAGTCGCGCGCGGCTTTTACGCTTCGGCTGTTTCCTAATTTATTTTCGCGTTGGTCGCGGGGATGTAGTGTGTGAATGCGGGGAGATAAGAAAGGCGAAATTGTTGTTATTAGGACTGCCGGAGCGACGCAGACGATGATTCGGCGTGTGGGTGAGTGTTTTGGGTTGTCAACACCGCAGAGTGTTTGTACGCTAAGCGACGGTAATGTGCCGCAGGTTGTTGCATTAACGATATATATGCATGTGGAATGGAGGTAGCGGAATTTTTTCTTTTTTTTTGCGGTGATAATAATATATTTGCTAATATATAGGTGTTTTGCGCATTTAAAAGATACATAAATTAGCGGACGAAATTACGTTCATGAATACATTGAAGAAATACAGTTGTTTAGATTTTATTATCATTTTCTTTTCTCTAAAAGCTACCTCGACCACTTCAAATTCGACGCGGCACTGCGTACAACCCATAAAAATCCTCGACCCCATCATCTACGCCAAACACTGTCCACTACCAATACCATCACCGACACCACTCAAACTCTCTCTCTCTCCCAATCCTTCAATCCCCAGAACAAAGAAACCCACACACTGTATACCTCTTTCTCACTCTACCCTCCTCCTCTCTCTCTAAAAAAAAGAAATCCTCCTCAAAACCTCGAAAAGTCGCGCGGGCGCTCTCTCGAAGAAAGAGAAGCGCCGCGCGCCACTTATACACATCTCTCGCCTATAAAAAGGGCCACGCACGCAGTCGAGGGGGTTAATCCCCGCGGCTAGCTCTTTCTCTCTCTCTACAGATAATTGGCCCCTGCGCCCCGGCGTCGTCGGGGCGACGGTATAGACTAGACGAGGCCGGAGCCCCCGAGGGCTTTGGCTTTCTAGGAGTCGACGCTCGAGTTTCTGCTCCAGCTCCTGCTGCTTAGACGCTTGTATATTTCGGATGCTGAGGTTGCCGCCCGCGGCACATTGCTCCCCGATATGGCCCAATAAAAGCGGTCGGTGGAAGGATTTCACCTGTGTATGTGGGTTCGGAGGTTTATTGGGGTGGAAGGATATGGCATGCCACCCTGGTTGCCGATTGATGCGCTTGATGGGTTGCAAGAGAGAAGGTTTTTTCGATATTTTATAGATTTTTTTAGAAAAGTGTAATGTACTAAATTTTACTGTAATCGTGTAAATATTTAGATTGTTTGGGTATTGTAAAACACATTTAATATATATTCACAACTTTCATTCGATTGATCCATGTTATTTCGTAAACTCCGTTTAACCATCCTAACACCGTCGAAAACGCGCGAACAACTCGATACACACGCACTACAGGCACTATATTTCAGCGCAACACCGTAAATAAATAGCATCAATAAACCCTACTTAATACTCATACTTCGGCCATAAAATCCTCGGTAATTACACTTTTCCAGCATTTCCAGCCTTGCACTTAACCCCGCGCCGGCTTGTTAACAAAAATTACAGTCCCATTGTCTTCTCTCTCTCTCACTCGGCACTTCTCAGCTCTCGATAAGTACCACAAGAAACGTCGTGGCAAAAAGTCTCTTTCTCCACCTGCGCGAGTGTAAAAAATGATTACTCGGAGAGAGGGAGGAAGAGAGCGGAAAGGATATAAAGCGCGGATGTAACGAAGGAGGCAGGGTCGTGAAGGTCGGCGAGGAAGGTCGCGGCGGTAGTTCTGTGATCATCTCTCGAAAGGGAGAGAAGGAAGAGAGGGAGAGAAAGAGTCACAGGTCAGCCGCCGCGCGTGTGGGTTTAACAGTGTCAGCACTAATGGCACAGGGGGATGCTTAATCCTTTTGATACACGTGTGTGTGTGTGTATATATGGTGTTGGTTTTTTCGGCTCTCGGGGATTTTTGAGAGGATGGATGTTTGTTTGATTGTTGATAATGCGAATTGATGATAAAGGATGTCAAGAATCGTGATTTTCGAGTATTTAGGATACATCAAACTATAACCGCGTACATAGGTAAGAATTTCTTTGAACGAAAGATAATTTTTACATGGTGCATAATTCTATCTTGCGGTCAGTATATACATATAGCGAATGACCACCTCGTTTCTAGAGACGAGAGCTTTCCGAGTCACTCGCCTAATCGATGACGATTTCGTAGGATTTTGTGGTTACAAACCTCGGCTCGACGTCAGGTACAGTCATAATATGCTCGTTAGCTTTACTCCTCCCTCAGTACCTTACAATAATACACTGGTACTGCAGCTGCAGGTACCTAATGCGCTGACCGTCGCCGCGCACTTTTATTGGCTCTCTTTTACAAGCGGTGACGAGGTTAATTAGGATGAAATTAATCGGCCCTAACGATGCGCGCAATTGGCGTGAAATGCTCCATATACGATTTTCGGGACTTTAATTGGGGCTCTTTGCAGATTTCAAGGAAGGACGCGTCGCTGTGTATATAATGGGCTATAAAGCGGCGATGGTCGTGGGGTTAAACGAGCTCGTGATGAATGTAATGCAGTGAAAAGATTTGGACGAAAAAAGTTATCTGATGCGAACAATATCCTATAGCGAACGCTGACTGCGACGCACATGTATAAATATATACAGACCATAAATGTTGCACACGAATTGATCATAAAGTTATGCTAAGCGCAGAGCACATTTTCACTCTCCTCAAGGTAAAATCAATGACCAACCTATATAGACATAAATAAAGCCCGGTTAAAAATATTTTCAAGGCACACGCGCTTCATTGCCGCCGCGCTATTAACCACCATAATTCAGCCACCTTTAATAGAACGTGGGAACGCACACCTATATATATCCCGCTACCTATAACCCTATACACACCTCCTCGCTCCTTCGATTAACCGCTTGCGACATGCACTCGTCTACATCTCACGGGCTGCACGACGGGATTCGTCACGCTCCTCTCGGCGCCATACGCGCATTCATCTTCCGTTTCCGAGTCCGGACCCTTTCTCTGCTCTCTCGCTCGCTCCTCCGCGGCTTCATTAGTCAACCGACTAAGTGAGCCTCGCGCTCTCGCATAGGGAGAAAAAGAAGCAGCGACGATGACTTGCTATAAGAGAGAGAGAGAGAGAGAGAGAGAGAGAGAGCAAGCGGTAGCGTCGATGATTTTGCGAAATTTCCGGGGAGAGAGAGGAGTCGCGAGAGCGAGTGATTTTACGCCGCTGATTGACCACTTAAAAGTCTATTAATTATATACGAGAGTGAGCTGCAAAGAAGTGTGTAAGGTGTGCGGGTAAGAGGCGCGAGAAGATGTGTGCGGATGCGTGCGCGCATCGAGAGGTGTTTTGTTGGCGAGATGAGGTGATTTTTTGGGACGTGACGTCAGGGTGCAGTTGTACGTTTTTTTGGCTGGGAGATTTTGTTGGTGCGGAGCAAGGATTCGGGAGGTTCGATTTTAAGATGCTCAAGGAACGGTTTCATTGCAATATTAGGGCTGCCGGTCTACTTGCTATTGTTGCGTTTAATGTGAATTAAATAATAAAGTAGAAAAAAGAGGCTACGATTGAGACGTGAAACTTATGAATCCAGAGTTTCTAGTCTCAAGTTCAAACTATAGAGCTAACGTCACGATGCTATGGCGAGTACATTCTTTACTGGCAAGAGAGCTTTTTAACTCCAGACTAGCGTTAATTGGCGCACTACGTGCGCCTATGTTCGTCTTTTGTTATCGCAAATTCGATACTCTATTGCTTACATATTCGATAACACGATAGTTCTCAAATAAGATTTTTATATAAAGGATTCGATTGCTTAAATAAACCTCTGTTTTAAAATTTTATTCATTTCATTGGACTATAGGTACACAATTACAGTAGTTTTTTGGAATACCTAAAGGAAATAGGTTTCCACCGAGACCTAAATAAATCGATATAGGTATAAAAATGTCAGAAAGCCCAAAAAAAATGGACTGAAAGTAGATAGAAAAAACTTTAACTTATACGCTTTTATTCCTTTGAAAATATTAATGATTTTCCAGGAAGTTATAAGCAATCAAAGATAGCGTAACAAAATGGTTAAATATATCACCTATATAATATCGTTAGAAAACAAAGCAAATTCTCAACCCATTTTCTTAGGCGTCTTTGATGTATTATAATTTTCCGAGGAATCAAAATTTTTAAACTCATCGAAACTTAAATTAAAGCTTTTTCTATCTACTTTCGATTTGTTTTTTGTATGATTAGTTTGTTGGAGGTTTCCAGAAAATAACCCTGAAAAAAAATCATATCCCATTAGATACTTCTTTTAAGACTGCACGATATAACAAGATTAATCTTGATATTGTATTGTCTTGCCTCAATATTCAAAACAATAATCGATACAATATTTATATGCAGTTTTCGATACAATATCAAGATTGTATGTCAAGAATGTAAAGAATCTTGGCTTGTCTTGAAAATAACAACATTTTCTAATTGTGTAGCTTTTAAATTTCTTAAATTTAAGAACATTTTTATCAGTGAATCGTTTAAAAAGTTATGAAACCCAAGGGGTGCGCGAGGTCCTTACAAAAAAGGGGATCTACGGAGATGTGCGACAGTGAACGAGCCAATTATTTATAAAACTTACCATTTCTCGTCTGCATGCCTTCCTCTTCTACGTAGATCTCCGCATCCCCCGGCTATTTGGTTTTAAGAATTTTTTAAACAATCGACTAGCTTACTGTCGCACATTTACGACGCTCTCTTTTTTGTGAGACTCTCTTTTTTTCAGACTTTTTTTAATAAGCAACTTGCTTACTGTTGCATGTCTGCGTAACTCCAATATGAACAAAAATTTCAAGACAAGACGATAATATTTTATATTGACTGAAAAGATTAAGACAAGAGAGACATTTTCAAGAATTTACAAGAACGAGATAATATAAGTAAGGAAATATCGTATTGTCTTGCTCTTATTCAGCCCTAACTTCCTTAGACATTTCGAAAAACAAATGTATAGCTTTATCCCTATAGAGCTTAATAAAATTACATATTTCTGAATTTATATTCTTGACATATATCCCTACATCTACGAACAATCAACAAAACGATCCCAATCCTCGGATCCGACATTCAATTAGCTCGATTCATACTCCCCTATGAATTTTACCACACTTGTATTTGCAATACCCAATCCATATACCCACCATACCGTACCTACGCACATATATCGGCCGTGCTAGCACTCTACTCTCCGGACAACTCCTCCATATAATTGGAAACCTCTCTCTCGCTGTCTCTATATACATATCCACGGTCACCAGCGCGTCGCGTTGCGTGCTATCTCTCTCTCCTCTGTCTCGCTCTCTCTCACTCTGTCGTGGGGGCGGAGCGGAGACAGATGGGCGTTCGGCCGCGGGTCCCTTTGAAGGCAGCCGCGCGCGGCGCCAGCGTCTAGCCGAGTGTATAGTGCGCCTCTCTCTCTCCTCTCGCTGCCGTGTGCGTGATGCGTGCGCGAGCGAGCGCTCAAGGCCCCCCCGAAAATCCTAAGAGGATGAGCGAGAGAAGAAGAAGTCTCTCGCGCGCTCATCTTCTTCGTCTTCTTCCCTGAGGCTGCATGCGCTGCTGCTGCTGCCGTTCGCTCTCGCTTTATCCCTTTTTGCCTCGCGCGCAGAGGAGAGCAGAAAGGGGCGGTGGAAGAGAGAGAGAGGAATTTCCCGCGAGGCTCGCGTGTCCCGGATTTCAGAATAGCCCTACGTGGAGAGAGCGGCGTGCTGTGGTGTGTAGACCGGCCGAGGGATGCAGGGGAGAGAGAAGGCACAAGGTGAGGAAGAGGTGAAAAAGGAAGAGAGAGAAAGGATGAGAAGAGATGTGGAAAGATTTTATTGTTGGAGAGTTTGGGAATGAGGGAAGATTGTTGATGGTGTGGCGATGGTTTAGTCGGATGCGATAGAATCTGGCTACTATATTTTAATTAACCCTTTCAAAATGATAATACATTCGCAAGCTGACTATATATTAATTAAAACAAATAGTTTGCAAAATAATAATTTATTTAAATATTTATTCATTCATTCCATCGCGATATATATTTCCTAGAAAAACAACATATTTGTGCTTGTAAGACGATGTAAATCCCTGTTGTTTGAGAAAAGTTAAACTTCATCCATTATTCGTAATACATGTTCTACTCCAATAAATAAAAGTCAAATAGAACTCTCCTTCTTGACATATCCATACCCGATAAAATCAATACACAACAATTTCAATAACAAACTCCAAACAATTATAGAATCAGATAAACTCTCCCCAACTTTCTTCCACTTAAATACGACAAATTCATGCTCCCATCGTCGCACAAACCAACAACAACGATGTCAAAGAATATCCCTCGCCCCGAAAATACCTCCTCCTTCTTCACAAACCTCACCGTTCTACCATATTCTCATAACCGCCGTCCGTATATAACAACCTTCCTTCCTTCTTTTCCACGCACGCGTACACCCACCCGCACATAACCATCGTGAAATCACGCGACAGAGAGAGAGAAAAAAGCGCGCGAGCGAGCGAATCTCCTCCTCATGCGTCGTCGTCGTCTGGCCTCTCGTCTCTCCCGTATCCGCCGCCGCCGCCGAGAACACGCGACGCGTGTAATTCAGTGTCGTCGACTCGTAACGCTGCAGGTATGCGCGTAAAAGACGGAGGAAACTTTTCCGACTATAGTTCGCTCGCTTTTTTTCCCTGAGAGCAAGAGCAGTTGCGCGCGTCTATCGAAAAAGTTTCATATATATAAATGTACGTAGAATGTTTCTACTTTGTGAATTATAAGCGAACATTTACATGGTTTATTGTCGGTTTGTTTTTTTTCTTCCTTCTTTTATTTCGGGAAGTCGTCGATGGGGCAGTACATATATAGCGTTCGGGGAGATAGCGATAGAGAAGAAAGTATATAAATAAATGGCTCATCATATTATGATACGATGCTAAACGCTCGAGCGAGGCTTGGATATACTATATAGTAGTCTGCACGCAACGAGACGTGGCTCGCAGGCAGCACTTTTGGCACAAAAAATCTGGTTCATCAGATCTTCAGTTCCCTTCCTTCCCCCGAAAAATAAACCTTTCCTTGATTACAGCCCAATAATTTCTCATCGAAGGCCATCTCGCGCGCGCGCGAGTATACATGTATATATCGAAGGGCCATATCGATCGGCAGATTTATGGGCGTTCCGTATCGATCCACAAATCACTCATCCTCCATCTCTCGCGCGAGCGCGTATTCCGCGCTGCTAATTTCAAAGCGAAATCTCTTTCTCTCTCTCTCTCGCTCGCTTGGATTTACCAGGAAAAGGGAACAACTGTAACTCGCCAAAGCGGCAAAGTTGGCCCCGAGAGCAATTTTTGCGCGCGCTCGCGCGCGCCGAAAAGGGACCGGGAGAAAGAGGATGGACGAAAGGAGAGAAAGAGAAGTGCTCGGGGGTGGATGCGGAGCGGAGAGAAAGAGTGAGAGAGAGAGAAAGGAGTGTGTTATTTCGAGAACGATTAAAATTTCTGCCCCGAAGTTCGGGGCAAACGAAGTGGTTTCGAGGATCGAAAAATGTAGCAGAATGTATTTTTGTAAAATGTGCGTGTGTGCAGCGTTTATGGCGACAATTTGGTGGGAGAGTGAGAATTTATTGTTTTGTTGAAAAAAAAAATCAAATACAAGTGTCAAGTGTTTTGGTAAATGGAAAAAGATTTGTTTAAAAATATATATAGTTAAAATGTGTAATTTACGGGGAAAATGATTCCATTAAAAGTTAGTATTTTCTTTATTACTGGAGCGATGAACTTACGTTATGTAAAAAAAATTATTATAATAGTTCTACTAAAATTTATAATAAAGCTTTTACTAAATGTTAGTACAACTATTTTTCTGCATAATGTAAGTTTATGCTTTCATGAATAAAGAAAGTAGTAATTTTGAATGAAAAAATCTTATCCTCCGTGCAAGATAAAATTTTAAAGTATAATATTACAGCTTTGGGAACAATTGACAGATTCATAAAGCCGTCATTTAGTACTAAAGACTACGATTTCCCCTCAAATTATGACATTATATCACTTAACGCAACACACCATCGGCTTAATTATTTAAAGGATCAAAAATAAAAGGTAAATTACGGAAATTGGCGCTGTGTGTGTTTACTTTCCGAACAAAGGTAGGCATTTACTTCTCGAGAAAAATAATGAGAGCCGTTTCTCTCCACCACCACCACCGCTTGTAATTATTATTTACAAGTGCAATTACTTGTCCCAAGTGGTCTAACATTACCCGGACATTCAACACTTTTTTAATTTTACGTCTCTCCCTCTCTCTCTCCGTGTAACTTTTTTCTCTCCTCTCGAACCACTGAACGCGAGCTCCATCAATTATTCCCACTCAGAATAAGACATCCCTCGATAACCAGCTCGAAAAAGCAGCTATAATAGCGCATAATTCTCCGTCAATGGCCACCGGTAGCAGCTTCCAAAAATCCACAAAAGCCGCGAAAAACGAGCCATCTACCATCCCCAAATCCATACAATAAACTACACATCGCGCCACATCCCCCCACTGGCCATTACGCACGCGCTCATGCCATTCAATAAACCATCACGCGCGTAGCTAACGAGCCTCGTATGTGTGTGTGTGGCGATCCCGCGCTGGAGATTAGGAAAGCGGCCGAATGGCTTTAGCACCCAATAAAACGCGCGCGCAAATGTGCCTCCGATGCAAAAACGAGAGAGCCGCCAGCGCGCGGGAGGTAAAAAAGGAGGGAAAGGTTATAAAAGCCGCTCTCTGCTGCGGGATATCGGCTTTGTAGTTCTCTCTATGGAGTGAGAGAGAGAGAGAGAGGAGATCTCGTTTGTGAAACAAGTCGGCAGGTAAAGCCCGAAAACAAAGAGCCACGCCGCCGAATATTTAAAGAGCAGGGCTTTATAATTACTTCCGACCTCTATATAAATCCGAGGTGGGGTTATAGTTTTCGGGGGGGCCGGTTCATCGTCGTCGTCTTCTCCTTCTTCTTCTTCCACGAATAAAAACATCAGAAATATCGTTTTGAGAAAATAAGTATATAAGTCGGGAAGAAATTGCTATGGAATATTGATTTCGTATGTGTGTGTTTGTGCGGGGCTGGCGCCGAAACCTGAAGACATAATTAAGCCCGCGGATTTGGATCATTATGATTGCGTGTGTGTGATATATTGCGCAATAGGCTGATTTATCGGCTGCTCTGCGTGAAAATTGTAGCGCAAATAAAATGTCGGCGGCGGCGACGCCGGCTGTTATTAAAAATTATAAGCTGGGAGCCGCGCGGCCGGTCGATATAATGAATTGAGGGGATTAGAGCAACAATAAAACCGTTTATTATAGGTGCGGGTTGATGATTGTTGCGGTGGTGGCTCGTTAAATCGATCGTTAATCCGAAAATTGATAGGAAAATCATTTGATTTGTCATTAATGAGCGTTATACAAAGCCAAGGCAATAATTAACGTAGTTGCTTCTGAAAAAAATGTGGCTCTATATCGAAACGTATATAATTCAGACGTTTTATCTTATACGTTTACTATAAATATTCCGCTATACAAAATAAACGTACGCCTGCAGCATTGAAAATCAACTCGTCCCTGAAAAATGACGCCCGGATGAAAAATCATCGAACTGCAGCCACTGCCTTATCTCGGAAAAAATCTTGTGTCAAACCCTAAATCACCACCATCCCCCCGTAGGAGTGAAAAATCGGTCGAGATAACGAACACCAGGGCGGCGCGTCCTCGGGGTCATCTAATTTTCACGCTCCAGCTCGATTTGACCCTTTACCTCCGAACCCTTCTTTCTCTCTCAAAGGTGGGCGCCAGTAGGCGCCAGTCGCAAGCGTGAGTTATGAGGCCACGTGTTATACGGAGTGAAATTGCCTTTATGTATGGACGATTTTTCGGGACGGTGTAATGCGGTTTTAATAGGGTTTTTCTTTTATGAAATAAAGATATCTTTATCGTACTGGGGTGCTTTTTTTATTTATCGATGACGATCCGGATTATATGGGGTTTTAATAGTGGAAGCGATTTGTCGGTTCGATATTTACGATCGTTCCGGTGCGATTGGTGTTAATGGAAGCAGAAATGATATTTGGAGGCTTAATTGCCTTGCGATTGAGTTTTTGATATATAAGTGATTTATTTTCATTTTAAAAGTAGATTTTTTTAAATATTGTACTAGGTCAAGAATAATACTATGATGCGCAAGAACATTTATAGCTTATGAGTTTTGTTTGTTTCCTGTTCTGTTTGGAAATATTAAAATTCTCCCTGACTTATATTATATACAAAATTTTGAGATTATTAAAAGAAAAAATAACAGAATTCTTTCCGGGACTATAAAATATATTAAAATTATTATACAGTAATATTCTAATGAGTCTAATCAGACACACGAAAACAGTCATTAATTCGCCTAATAACGCGGTATAAATATCAATTTGTCACACACCCCTGACACTAATAATGATGCATTATCGCGGCCCTTATCACCTCTCTCTCTCTTAAAATTGTCTCCAACCTCCTACGCGTGAAATATCCCTCCAAAAAAGATCCCCTACACCTCATTTACCGCTAATAGAGTGCTAAAAATGACGCAAACGCGATGCGCGTATATAGACTCTAATGCGATACTCATCTCTCCCTTTCTCCCCCTATCCACGATCTTTCTCATTTCTCGCAAGTCACCGGAGAATAATTTATAACCCACGAAAGGATCCCGGGCTAAACGACCTGTCCGAGTTAACCAAACTCCGAGCTAATTTCATTTAACGCCCTGGCCTCGCGCCCGCGCCTTTAAGTACGTTCGAGCGCCGGATGATTTACAGTGGTATACATTTCACCCCTTTGAGAGAGAGCGCGCGTGCGCAGGGCATCGTTTCCGCTTTTGCAATACTCTGACCTCTCGTGTAGTATAGGTGTATATATATATAGTCGAAAGGTTCAAAGGCGCCTTCGCGACGATGCCCGTAGGTTTCGTCTCCTTCTTTTTTTTCTCTCTCTCTTTCGGAGTCTTGAGTGTGGTGAAAAAAGTGTCGGTGTCGGCTGGTTTTATGGTTGTTTTGGAGTTTTTGTGGGGATTATGTCTGTTTGCTGGTTACATTGTAATTTATACTTTGTAAATAGGAGTTCACGGGGTGCCGGTGTAGGAAATTTCCCGAAAACTCTCTGAAGCGTTGAAATTTCCTAGACTGAATCAACAATTTAATTATTCAACCATTAAATTTTCCAGTTATTGAAAAAATAAGGAAAAGAGTTTAAGGTATACCTTATTTTGGAATCTCAATTAGCAATATAAAAAAAAGCAATGTGAATCGAATCGAAGATAAAAAA
>UXGD01006634.1:0-12188 GCA_900474315.1 Torymus auratus
TCGGCTCGGGTGTCAATTTACACGAGCTGTGGACTGTCCAAGTTTTTTCCTCTCTAGGTGCGTAATATACTATTATTTATCGACTTGAAATTGTAACCAGTTATTACACTAATTGAAGGCTATATAAGGTGAAAATTTCAAAAGATTAACTTTATTTGTTCCTTAGAAAAAAATTATTTTAGAAAAAATTTGCTTTTTCGTTAACCCAGAGCCAAAAATAAAAAATACTTTCGATTTTTCCATATTTTTCTTTATTTTTTTTAATGGACTTAATATTACCAGGTCGGGCCAACAAAAATATGGTTTGATAGGTAATTTCAAGTCCTTTAAGAAAATGAGCTTACATCCAACTGATATTGAACTTGCACAACTTCAAAATAAATTTGAGATATCTGCCAAAGATACACTTGACACCTCTGTCCAGTTTCGAGTTATGCTGCGAACCAATTCATTACACACATACACACACATGCACACACATGCACACACACATATACATACACACAGACATTTTCTAGAAAACGCATATTTCGACTCGGGTAGCTCAGAAATATTGAAAATCATCAAAATCTGGAGGTCGAAAAATTTCACTGTTACCAAGCTTTCTCTTTGAGAAAGTAATAGAATATTTAATTATTTGTTCCTTACATGTATATATATTTCTTACATTTCCGAAAGGATTATAATTGATTCAGACATGCGTTGATGCTATCAGATCGCTGTACACACGCTCAGCCGTCACAGTCGCACGTACGTATATGCACTGAAAGTAATGAGAGTACAGCGGCATTGAAATAGAGAATAGATTGCGTGTCCTGACGTACCCGGTGTTCGTGTTCAATTATCATCAGCATAAACTTTAACTAATGACTCTTTCACTCTCCGTAATGGAATCAATGATTTCTCGGCTATCCAGTAAATAACCCGTACGAAGAAAACTTTCGTTTTTACGACGCGCGGGTGAGCGTGTACGAACTTTTTTATCGTCCTCTCTCTCTCTCTCTCTCTCTCTTTTGGCAAAAAGTTTTTTACGAGTAGACACACAATGGTTACAAATGCAATGCAAATACAAATGCAAATGATCTTCAAATAGCATAATTTCTATAACGATCACGTTTATGAAACTCTGTTTTCGAGTTTCGTCTTTTATCAAAAGAGAATGTTTATTGCATTGCCGCCTACGTATGATACCTATATCAAGCGGTGTATAGAATAATTTCAAATATTGAATAAAATCAAAAATCTTTTGTAAGGCTTTAAAGTTATTTGATTTTGTTTAAAATTGTTGCGATGATATTCTCAGGATTTCATATTGAAACCTTTGAATGACGGTAAAATCATTTACGAAATACTATAACATGTGGACATACACATCTATATTTTTTAAACTCCATTTTTAGACTCAGAAATTATGAGGATTTAAAAATTTGAGAAAAAAATAGTTTCACTTCTGTATACTTAATATCAAGGTTTTTTTCTCTTCCGAGGTATGAAAAGTTAAAAACGGATTTCGCACTTTTTCTTTTCATTATTGTTTTACCCTAATGTTATGTCATCAATCTTTTTCAATGTATTGGAATTTCCAGTCCGAACTCTTTCTCGAAAAAACTGACTACCCCTGCGGCAGCACCCCCCTCGCTGTCCACCGTTTCGTGCGTATATCCGTCATTCATCGAGCGAGGGGCAATAAATTCAATGCGACCGAGTAATATCTATTAATTATGTTCGTCCATCGGGATCTCCTCCTCTTCCACCCCATTCCCCTGCGCACCACCCACTCGCACACACACTCACGCGTGCACATACTCGCAGCTGAAAGTTGAAACTCGAACGGGAGGGCAATAAACGACGAAACGGTTTATCACGAAACGGAATTAAACGGTTTACGACTGGACCGCAGATTAGTGCGCGAGCGAGCGGGAGATGGACGCGGGGCCGTGAGTGTACAGAGGATATTTCTCCCCTGTCGCCTCTCGTCGACTGGCTCCCGCGAAATGCCCCGCGGCCCACGCCTCCCTCTCTCTCTATCATTTGTAAAATCACGCTTCCACTGCTGTATCCACTCGCAGGTATGCGTATGTATACGTCTGTATAAAGCATCACGCGTATATCGACGTGACTGTCGTTACAGCGAACCGTGCGTTTGTTTGTCGAGGGACGTTTTTTTCGGCCTGCGGCCCTCTGATTCGCCTGTAACCGTGTAACGTGAATTCAATCAGGCACGCGCGACTGCTGGATTTTATTTTGTTATTCGCGATTGGGCGTTGTTGTGCTATCTTTTTTTTCCAAACCCGCTATAGCAAAGGGGTGAAACAGTTGAATCGTTATTTTCGTTCAATTATAGGACTGCGTCGTTTTGTAAATCGTGTAATTGAGGGGAGTGGAAGAAATAATCAAACTGATATACTCAAAGGGAGTGTTTTCGAGAATAATTTATTTTTAATATAACTATACCTAAACGCCACTATTTTAGTTTCTTCTAGTTTTTTTAACAAATAATAATTTTATTATTGCAATAAGTAATTAAAGAATGTTTTGATTATTTTGTATAGAAATATGTGACTACGTCTTTTTTACATTTTCACTTGTAATATCAATAAAATTTTAAAAGAGATATATAGTTTGTATAGAATTATGCACATTATATTGATAACATTTATTAATACTTATCAAATACAACTGCATAATATTTGAAGAAATCCACAATATTTAAAATTTTTTATGGTTCAATAAGTTGCTACATATTTTATGCTGAGCTACCGATACTTATATGCACGTCATTTTTCACATTATAACATTTTTTTGTATGGTTAATCTTTTTCGAGTAAAAAATTAATCAAGGACTCATTACATTTTTCGATTTCCGGGCGCCATATTAGATCCGCCGAATTGATTTTTAATGCTTTTTTAGGTATGATTTTCAAGGAAAAATAGTTTGAGCACGATTTCTGTAGAATTCAGACCTACTGATTAAAGGATTCCCTGTTAAAATTTTGGTTCAAAAAAAAAAAATCTAAAAAATTTCACACTTATTTCTTTAAAAATGAGAAATTAATAATAAAGGAAGTTTTTTTCAACTTTTGCACCTCGAAATCTGAAAGTACTCAAAAAATTTTATAAGACAACGTATTTTGCAAATTTTTTTTCAATCTACTTGATTCTTTTTAACAGCGTGGAAAGTATGCATGTGCAAACGTGCACATTTGACTTTAATGGGTGATAAAAAAAAAAAAAAAAACAATTTCAGACTACAAGAAAAAATGTTTTCAAAAGTTCCTCATATACAAACAAAAATTACTGCAAAGAACTTATGCAATTTTTTCTAAAATCACGTACAAGTTCGTAACAAATAGATACATTGATTTTCTATAAAACATTTAAGTAATGTAATATTGCGCAACATTCTATATTCTTATAATTGGGCCATGGTTCGGCTGTTGTCACTCGATTACCTCATAGTCGGCGATGAAAGGGCTGACACCAAGCTGACATCGAGTCGCGCGCGCGTCGTGCTTCCGCCCGGCTACCCTTTTCCCGAATATCGCTCGCAATTTTACGTCGGCGCAGCGGCACGTAATCGAATCATTATTATATCGCTAGAATAATTATGCGCGCGCAGTCGCGCTATATACGTGCGTGGATTTCATGCGCCATCGGCCCTGGAAGTATGGGAGGAAATGACAAATTAACCGAACGCTTTGTCGATTATTAATTATCGGCGCTCGTGTATAGTGCGACTGACAGAGTTTACGCCGCATGAGTTGGCCGCTGTGTGCTATGGGTAATAAGTTTGGAAATTTGGTCAGTTTTCCGTCAGCTTTAAAGGCTTTGACATGACAAGGGGTAGAGTCAGATCCATTTAAGTGGGGCACTTAGCGATAACTCTGATTGAAAATATAATCTGCTATAATCAAACCGATTTAGACTATACTTCACTAAACACGAATTAGACTTTTTATCATTGAGAAATTCGATTACTTTGAGCGTGTATAATTTATAATGAATAATAAACCAGCTGCAGAACTTGTTATGAAAATGTTTTTGAACTCTATGAGGAAGCGTAAACGATTTTTCATTTTCTTTTTAAATGACTTCCGAATAAGCTTAAAATCCTACCTACCTTTTAAATATATGCAGTGTATCCAAACTAACCATTTATATTCTCTTTTAATATTTATTTCCAAACAACGCGAGCCATCTCCACCCATCCAATTAATGAAAAAAATCACCCCACATACATAAATATACCTACACACGCGCAAACATCAAAGCAAATCGCCTCTGCCTTGGAAAATGAGCGCGCCTCCTCCCATCACCTTCATCGCGCCAGGGCATCCACTTCCTCGCAATAATATTATATACGCCCGCATCATGCAGAATGAAAGTCGGCAACAAAAGAGCGCGCGTGCAGGCAAGAGGTACTTATATATCTGTATATATATATTTACTGGCATTGCTGCGCTTGCCAGTTGTAGAAAAGAAGACAGCGCGCGGGGGCTTTAACGTCCCGGTCGGAATCGCGCGCGTAAATCTCACTGCGCGGCGCGAGACACACGCGAGGGGTAACGAGTTTTCCCTCGCGGGAGATCCCTGGGATATCTTCTTGCGACTTTTCGAGTTATCAACACGGCGGCGCTGCGCGTGCGGGGCTTTTATTAATGACGAAAAGAGGAAGAGAAGGGGGAGGGAGAGCTAGACGGGTGGGGGAGAGGCAGCCTCGGGTTTATGGCGGGACATAAACTCTAAACTGATTAACAGTAGCCGCTGGCTGCTGCGGGAGAGACTGCAATATATATGCAATCGGCCGAGCGCGCGTAGCGAGCTTTCGTTATATGTGCGCGAAACGCGCAGCGCGCGGCCGGACGGTGGAGTTGTATCCCCACGTGCACGCGTTCTTGCGCGTCTCGTTAGTGATGCCGTGGCCAGCGGCGGCGACTTGCCCCGGGTTTATAGGCCATCGTCGCCGGAATTAACATTGCCCAATTAAATTGATAGATGTCGGGCCCGCCGTTAAATTCGCCGTAGTCCGCGTTTGCCGAACTAAAATTGCGCGTAAATCACAAAGTTCCTAATTTCGTGGTGCTCTTCGCTTCGCCGCGACACGACGCGAGGAGACGGCGCGTCTCTCGCTTTTGCGTGCCGTGTGCGGGTCACACATATACCCAAGCCATATAGAGTTGTGTGTTTATAATGATGGGTTTGATGCGTGATGGATCGTTTGATTGCCGCTGTAAAGGTCTGCTGGGAAGGCCGTCGATTTTGCGATGGTTTATATAGAGTGTGAGGAGAAAGTTTTTTGGCTGAACTTTAAAAGTTTACTAGGAGGGAAGCACATTATATCACTCTGGTGTTGATGATGGAGTGATTTTATTTGACACTTTGCTACTTGCTGCACTAAAAAATGTTTTACAATTTTAACTCTGAAAGCAGGTAGCACTAAAGAAGATTAACAAATTAGACTCTGAATCGCACTGTGGTACTTGAAGATTCGGTTCGCTATATCCTCGCCTGTTAGAAACTTGGTCGCGATGACGGCGAGGTCACGGCGATTCACAGTTCCTAATCGGAGGAGGTCATCTGCTGATCTTCTGCTTCAGATCTCCGTGCATTTAGGATCAGACTGTTCGCCATCAACCTAGATGTCAATCACCATTCCTAGGGTTCCCATCACAGCGACGATATCTGGCTTCGGTGTCCCTTTGGTGGTCGGTATGTGGAGTTATCGAGCAATTTGCACGCTTTGGTTGTGAGGTCATATCTGCAGGACATGGTTATTGGTTTCCAGGAGGTTGCAACCGAGGCAGCTGTGAACTCCGTGCCTCCCCATGATGGTTCTGGCTCTGGTTGAAGTGCATCTATCACCTTGTTACGGTGACACGCAGTCCGTACCGGTGAGGAATGCAGTACCATCCGTCAAACTGATGTGGGCTGCTGACTTGGGCGGAGTCTTTAAACGCACGTCCTTCTGTGGAGCCATGGAGGTTGGTGGCCCAACTTTCTTGCATGGTTTTTCATCTGCAAATTGAGTGTTTTTGTCGGTGAGCCGCTTACTCCATTGGCAAGTTTTCTTGGCCAAGTAGGGATTTGTGATGTTTCGCTCATCTCACCCCGGTACGAGTTCCAGAAGGCGATTTCTCCGATGGAGTGATGCCAGCCAGCGTTCTGATGGAATGTCCATACCCCCTTCGCCACCAGGGGCATAGAAGTAGCCAACCGGGGTGTCGTTTGATAAGGCTACGCATTGTCTCACTGAGGCTCTCCCCATTGTGTCCACTCTCTGAAACTCGCTGATGGTAATTCTTCTCAAGGCCATGTGATAGAAGATTTTGGGAAGGGCTGTAGTCTTCAGGGAGTAGATCTATTGTTAAGGTTTGAGTAGGACTATGGTGAGGCATTGAAGGAACGGGCTCAACTAACTGGCTAGAGGATGCGTGGATGGTGAAGGTGGCTCTGGCATCGATGAACGTCTTCCAAAAAGTGAGACTGTATGGGATTAAGTATTATTCAGCACCATCACACCGTCCTTAAGGAAGCTCGCCGTATGGTCGATAAGGTTTTGTAGACCAGTTGGTTAGTCGGCGAGTAGGACGATATTGTCGACAAAAGTCATGCCACCGATGGTGTTATTGTTGAACAAGGCACCACATTCTTGGAGAGAGCGAAGAAGGTGGTCCATGATCATGTTGAAGATGACCGGCGAGAACGGGTCACCTTCTCGTAACTCTCAGTGGCCCAGATTCCCATCCGGCCTCGACAGCGTGGTGTTGTTCCTCTAGTAGTAGTCTCGGAGATAGCTAATAATCTCGGAAGGAAGACCCGCTGCCACTGCAGCAACTAGAAGAGCGTTATGATCCACACTGTCGAAGGCCTTAGCGGTATTAAGCTTGCAATGTACATCGAGCGGAAGCTGGTGTAACGACTCCTGAGAATGGTATCAAAGAGGACGGCGCTGTTTCGCCAGTTATCTATCCCATCCTGGAACACTCGTTCTTGTTCATTTCTGTTCCAACCGAATGAGATGGTCGATCCTATGTGCCAAAACTTTATGGATCAGCCTGGTGAGCATAGAGGAGACAGAGATAGGTTGAAACTCTTCCAACTGGTTGGCTTCGGTTTTCTTCAGGCCGAAGATCGTCCTGATCACTAGAAGATGCTCCGTCAACCTCTCACACCACAGGACCAAGCTGCAAATTCTTGTGAGAATATTAAGGGCATTTGCCTTGCTTCACTGTGACTGCGAGTTGACGGAGAAATAGATCAAAACTCTCCCGGTTGGTTGGCTCTGGTTGTGTTCGGGATAAAGATCGTCCTGGATATTAGAAGATGATCTGATAGCCTCTCACACCACAGGACCAGGTTGCATATTCTGGTGAGAATACCAAGGCAGGTGGCTCTGAGTTGCTAGGCCATTCGACCGTACGGTCCAGGTGATACGGCCACTTGGCCATACTTATGGTCGAGCTTTCTTGATACTCTCGGGGGTGATTGGCCGCCAGATGTCATCGATGGTCAGTTGTAGTGTGGAGCGAGGCTAGGAATTGGTTCCCGATTTCATGAAGACAGTCAGTCGGGTGGGAAGAAAAAGGTGCCATCCTGGCGAAGCGGGAAAAAGGTGCGATCTCACCTGAGCAGTTAAGAAGGTACCATCTCGCGCGATTCGATTTTTCATCAACGTTATTACGTTAAGAACTGCGGCAGCATTTAAAGAAATCTCTTAATGATTTCTTTTGTGATATAAATAGCAAATTTAATGTAATACCAATATGTTGACAATCTAGATTATAAACTGCATGGCGTTATTCATCAACGTTATTACGTTCATAAAAAATTAAATTGCGCGAGATGGCACCTTCTTACGCACTCAGGTGAGATAGCACCTTCTTACGCGCTCAGTTGTGATAGCACCTTCTTGAGCGCTCTGCCAAGATGGCACCTTCTTACGAGCTCAGATGAGATCACACCTTTTTACACGTGCTGTTGGGTCCTCTGGTGGAGACGGTGATGGTAATGGGGCGGGTTCAGGGGAGGCTCTCTGATAGTCTTCGAGCTGCTGGATGAACGGCTGCACCATTTCTCGATGTTCCTGTGGATGCTTAGCTTCCCGCCGCGCGCCGCGCGAGAAGTGCAGATTCCGGTTGAGTCCAGCTCCGTGGATGTTGGTTTGTCTGCCGTACGACCTTCTGGACTTGTGTGTGCTGCGATTGTTGAGCCCTATACCGTTGGCTGTGGTAAATGCCTCTCCACATCCGGAAAACTGGCAGTGAAATTCGGATATACTGGGTTGTTAATAAGAATTATAGTTCCTAGCAGTTTGGAATTATGTCAAATTCGGCTTTTCATGGTAGAAACGGATGTTACGAATTCAAACTAGCAAATAATTTATAATAAACAGAGGAAAGCTTAAAAAAATTGGCCCGACATGAGCCTTGGCTGAGCTATCGTTACATACGTACACTTCTTACTTTACTTAATTTCGGCACTATGTCATATATTTCATACGTGAGATGACACAGCAACCAAAATGCCAACTTATCTAATGTTTTGTATTGTAATATGAACATTTTAATTGCATTTCAATATTTAGCAAATTTTCCAAAGGAAATAACATAGATGCATGAAAATCTGTATTATCTGTTTGACCGTGTATTGCAAGAGTTTTTTCAAGCTAATGAGGTGTAGTTACTTAAAAATAAAAAAATTGGCAATTATTTTAATGATTATAAAATTAATTGGGAATATTTAAGCAAAGAATAATATAGTAACTTGAAAATCAAATATTCCACACCGGCAATCATTTTAGCCTATAAAGTGCTATATGTATATAGTCGTCATTATTTTCATCTCACACGTATCATTAAATTCGCTTCACTGTATAAAAAACAGCATTGACTTTAATGCCCAAAAAGCGTACCTTTTCACGCTCGCATAAAACAAAACAACAATAATGGCGGGAGTTTGTGAAAAAAAAACAATGAAGTTTTATCTGTTTCATTTCCCCGTCATTCATCGGGTCAACAAAGCGCTAGCATATTTTCCGTAAAAAGTAATTTAGCATTCTTTGTAAAGCTGTTCTTCTGCAGAGGGAGAGAGCGAGAGAGAGAGAGGGAGAGAGAGGGAGGGAGGGAGGAAGCCGATCGAACAATTTCCCTCTTCGTCTCCATTTTCGCAGCAAATGAAGCTGTGTCCGTATAGGTACTTGTTATTCTCTGCGCGCGCAACTCCACGCTGCCGGTTCGATCATGCACTTCGACATGCAGTTCGGCCTTATCTGTCACGTGTCACCAGTTCCCTATATTTTCCACCCGGTAAATTTGAGCGCGCGCACGCGTTGATGATGTGCCGGGCTATACGGATTTACTTGCTGGGTATGAAAAAAGCGCCGATGGGAGAGAACAGTTTGCGCGATGATGGGGCGGGAGGGTGGCGGCAGGGGGAATGAACAACTGGAAAACTCTGCTGCTACCGTCGCTGCTTTATCTCGCGGCGTCAGCTGACTCCTGAATGAGCGTAATAACTATATACTATATTCATAATATCGAAACTTGCGAAAGATATTCTTTTCTTTCCGCTTTCATGCATTTTCACATCGCGCCTCTGAATTTCAATATATTTTAAGTTTATATATTCAGGACAATATTTTCCCTTTACACAATTTATATTTCATTTTATATTTTGAAATTTAAATTAATTTTAGGAATAAATTTATACTAGAAAAAAATAATTTATTTTCTTAGCAGCTAATATTATTAGTTTTGAAAAATAAATGAGAACGGAATCATTTGCAGTAGTTTGATTTATTCACTATACAAACGGTTTTGAAGTGAAATTACATACATTATATAAATAAAAAATATCATTTTAATCTATATTTTATGATCCAACGGTTTTTACGCACAATAATTTAGAGATGAAATAGGCTATAATTTAGCGAGCCTATTACATCCTTCGTCAGGCTATAATGCAAATTTACAGGTTACTCGCGATGCGCAAACTGTTACTCCATTACACGAGCGCTTGCAGAATTACAGCAAATACGGCAGAGGGAGTGAATTGGCTTCCGTACCTGACTGATACAGCTCGAGTTTTAACGATGATCTGGGCAATAACTTTGAGCTTAGCCGTAGCGCGCAGTAAATTGTAGGCCCGTGCAAGATTAACAATCGTTGGTCATACGTCATTCCATAATTAACTAATGTTCTTCCCTATATGTAAATTAGGCCCGTTATGGCATTACTACAACACATTTTGGATACGCCGACGTTATTAATCGTGAAATCTGATTCGAATGGCTTTTTTCGATATCTTAGGAACAATCTCCATTCCAAAAATAAATTTTTTAAAAATCAAAAATACGACGTAAAACAAAAACGAATCAGTGAATCATAAAAAATTATTTTCTTCCCGAATCCGGAATAAAAAAAACATAAAAATGAGCTCTGTACGGTTAAAATCGACCGCGTAACGAATTTATTTTATTTTAGGAAATGCCTATTCATTTCATAATTATATGTTTATGTTCATGTATGAATCAACACATATTTACTATTCAATGAAATATCTACAATCTGATTGTGGATTAAAAAGATGAATCATTATTTTTCATCAGACTTTTTATAATTAAAAATCACCCTTTGAATACGAGAAATAATGAAATTAGCATGCATATTAACTTATCTTATTTTTAAAAACTTGCAAATCCTCTAAATGTAAAGATGACACAAAACTGATAAGTGGTACCTATTATGAATATGATGTCACGCATTTCACGTTTGAGTGTCATCTGACAGCAGTACCAGTATAAGAAGTGGCTTTAATTAGTCAACTATTTATAAATAGTTAAAAATTCTTAGGACTTGATAGAGGGCGTCTTCAAGTATGCAAATTAGGCTTAATTTGTGAATTAAAAAAAGGAAGAGAAACGGCAGATGTCGCGCACGCAGTCGCACGTGCACGTAGCGTACAGAGAAAGTGCAGGGAGGGGCAGAGAAAATTTATTCTCTGTGCAGTTAACACACCCGTATGATGGGTAAGTACGCGTACGTAGAATGTATGTACACTGCATTTTTTCATAGCGTGACATTGTGTAATGATACTGTATGGAACACATGGGTTTTGCCGCCATTGCACTGTATGATTGCAAGCGTTGATAATAAAAATGTTGCAATTTATTTTCGAGGCGTTTTTCATGTTAATGACGATGAATTTTAATGATTTTAAAATTTAATTCTCTAAGCGCAGCAATAATTCATGATATGCTTAGATTGCACCTCGAAGCATAGGTTTACGAATAATTTCTTTGATGCATATGTAATACTGCAGGAAATTCAAGTGTATAAAATAAAAACTATATATTTTCGATATATCTAACCCTGTATCGTATGAACTGAAAAATACTGTAAAAATGATAAAATCCTTTGATTTTTTCACATTTTGCAATATTGCAATTGATCAAATCTAGAAGATTATTTGAGACGAGTTGAAATACATAATAATATTTTAATATTTATGAAAAAATTGAATATTATATGGTAAGCAATAACACTTATAAGGGTGAAATAGTCCTATTTTACTACTAACCCTGTTTTATCGGCGGGACATGTTATGTAATAATTATAAAATAGAATAGCAAAGTCCGTCTTACATAAATTCTTGCTCTACGAAATCCAGTAATACATCATTCTACAAAGTTTGAAGTAAAAAAAACAATGACACATTTGTTTATTCTTGTCATTCGTTAATTTTTATTCCGGGAATAAACAAAAGTGTCATCGTTTTTTTGCCTTCAAACTTTGTAGAACGATATATTAGTGGATTAAAATAGACTTGTGTAGTTTATTATTTTTACCAAATCTTCATATAAGATTTGTAGTTTATATACATCATATTTTATTTTTACTAGCTGTATTCAACGCGCTTCGCGCTTATTCTTTATTTGTTTATTTATTTTTTTGGGTAATGAGCATGATTAAATTACTTACAAGGAGCACACCAGGGATGCGGGTCCTGGATTTCCCTACTCTTGCAGGAAACACTTCCTTTTAATAAATAATGAGACACGTGTCTCACAATTTTTCTGAATGGGCCCTATTTTTTTCTACAAGTCATACAATTATTTAATTTTTAGTATTTTTAAGGATTTTTCACATTACACTGTATAATGCCATTGACTTTACTCAGGAACAAAAAAA
>UXGD01006635.1:0-12185 GCA_900474315.1 Torymus auratus
CACGATATACAAAATAAACCTATCTCTTGACCTTTTTATTACATACTTTATTCATACACATTCATCTTGACGATTACGTCAATTTTGAATTTCCAAAAAAGGTATTCTACAAGTACCATAAATATCATTAAAAATTATTGGCTCGCGATGAAAAAACTGGTTCCCCCGTCATGCGCGACTGTGAAAAAGCGCCACCATTAAAGGAATACCGCATATGCCAATACAAATATATCTCGTTTTCTGAATAGCAAAAAAAGCTTCATACACCGCATATATAAATCTCATTCCCCTTCTTACCACTCCCACCAAGGTATATCAAGCATATATAAAACTACACCGGCAAGTTTGAAAAACCACCTTACTTACACACACCTCCCGACCAATCCAATCGCTCACCCATAACTCCGCTCCACCCCATCGAATATCCTTAATCCCGCGCCTCCTCCTCGATTTTAATTTCGATTTCCGCAGGTGTATATACACGGCCAATCCATCTCGCATCCTCGGTGGATGCCAACCGCAGAGGGAGAGCCGCACATACCTCTGCCAAAAGGACGACGACTTCTCTGCCGCAGGAAAAAAGAACGCGCGAGCGTGTATATATACCGCAGGCGACATCAATCCTGCGCTCGCGGTCCTGCCGAATTAAAATGCACCGGGCCATCAATAATCCCCCGCGCGTCCACCCCCGTCCTCTCGCGTGCGATAAATCCGCGCGGGACACCCGGTGTATACCCTCTCTCTCTCTCTCCTGCTGTATACATATACCTCAGCGCGCGCTACGGCGGGGTGCGTTTTTGCCGTCGCCAGAGCGTCGTCGCGTTCCTCCTCTCTCCCTCACCGCGGCGCGAAACTTTGTTTAACTAAAGCTCGCAAGAAGCGAACCTATTTATATCGGGTTAGACGTGTACGCGAGGTGCGCGCGCCGCGCGAGTATAGCGCAAGATGATTGCAGCAGCGGTGCTGCGGTATGGTGCGCGCCCGCAAAAAGCGTAAGCGCGAGAGCAGCGCAACGTGCACGGAGAGAGTATACGTATATAGGTGTATAATATGTATATATGTATAGTGCGTCGCCCCGTGTCTCTGTTTTTTTGGTCCTCGCGGAGGAGGAGGTTGGGGGTTCGGATGCGTTTTTGCTGAAGGGTGGGAAAGAGAGAGGAAGTATTATGATCGATAGCTGCAGCGTATTGTAATGAGTATAATGTATATATAGCGCGAGGGTTATAGAGCAGCAACGAGATTAGAACGCAACGGCGTAGATTCGATCTGTAAATGAATTTGGTAATGGGTCAGGCGCAGGCTGTAAATCAATGGTCAGATGTGCGCCTCAAGGGACCGAGGGAAGTAAGCGGTTTAGAAATTAATGGCTCCTATGCGACGCGTAAACTTCGTGAATACATGTATATAGAAGGGGATTTGAGGTGTTGCCGAGATTACGAACCTTTCAACCCCCGGTTTGCGTCTTTAGCCGCGCGCGGAGTTATGGTGATTGTTTATTGAATGCGCGGACCTGGCCAGTGCTCGTAATTTATGAATAGTCGCGTAATGGAAATAAATTGAGCTCGATAAATCGTTGAAATAGTGTGTTAGTCTGTCTTGTTAATTTCTGACGTGTAAATATATATCAATAGTAATTCGCGTTAATTAATTGACAGTCTACCTACATTCGTTGATCGGCATTAAAATTTTACAATTCGAGATCGCTTGCAATATTAACAAAAACGTATGAAGGTATATATACCCAAGCTATTCGAAAGTGAAGCAATCGAATTAAAAAATTTTAATCCCGATCAACGAATCTAGGTAAACTGTCAATTAATTAACACGAATAGCTATATTTTATATATTTATAAGCGTGAAAAATTAACGACACACTATCCTATTTCAACAATTAAACCAGCTCAATTTATTTCCATTACCAACTTATATTCATAAATTATGAGCTGCACTGATGGATATCTTAAGATATCCCAATCATCCCGTCACCACCATCCTCTACAGCCTGCAACAACATTATTAAACCATACTTCACGCTTAAGTTTACTACCAAAAAATTCCTTTACATCCAAATTTTCTACCTCACCCCATCCATATCGCACCAGCACACCACATCACCCCATTCGCAACATACCGCGAGTATATACCAGCCGCATCACCTGGACCGAAACCCCGTCGCGTCCGACCTCCGAAATAAAAGGGTCCGGCGTATTACAGATACACACGCGGGGAAAGCTCGTACCTCACCGAGAACCTTCGCTTTCTCGCGGCACACGGCGCGCTCGTAAAACCGCGCCACGCTCGCGCCCGTTGACCTAGAATGCGCCGCGTACGAGAGTGAGAGAGAGAGACGCGCACTGTCATCGCCAAGGCCGGCCGTCGTCCTTTTTCCCCGCGCGTGCGTATATGTATCGCGTTTCGAGATGCGTTGTATATACCAGCGTACCTATATAGGATTATTACGATTGCGAGCGCAGATGACGGGAGAACCGTGGTACAACGCAGGTGCGCGTGTGTCTGTATATAGAGGAGACAGTACCTGGGGTTGGCGCGATGTCTATAGCCTCAGTGGCGTAGTTCTTTTGTACCTCTGTATTATATATCTGATGTGCAAGGGGTAATTTATTCGGTGAGTTGTGAGTGAATACGCGCGATGGGAGAATTGAACCGGCAAGTGTGGTTATGGATATACTTTATGCGCGCGTATTATGTTCGAAGGATTGTTATACGATGGTATAGAGAGTTCTTTCGGAAGCACTTGTGGTTGCTGCGTTATTTGCGATTTGAGATTTATTGAAATTGTTGTTTGCTGTGGTTATATACACGTCGGGGCTAATTTCGGTCACCGGATACACGGAATAATGAATTTTTCAAATGAATAAGGTATATATATACTTGAAAAGTATATCTTGCTGACCGACAACAATCTTGGACAATTTCCAGCTCTATAACCACTTGGCGCGAGCGCGCTGCATACTCCACATTCCAGGGCCGCGTAATTTATTTATTGCACTAATCATCCGCGACAGAGCCTAGGTATGTGGCAACGCAGTTCGAGGTACTTCAATCGGTTTGCGCGCGCTTGATGAAAAAACACGCATCCGCGCGACGGCAGCGGTGGCTACATGGTATAGTGCAGACATTGAATCGTTCAGTCATGCGGAGTTCCGTCGTGATTTCCGAAGAATCGAGGTCTCGCCGCGGCACTTATAGATATATATACGTGAGCAAGTGACGCGAGAAGGAGTTATATGGGAGAAGTTTTATTTCCCCGGCTGAGTGTATTAGCCGGGGTGGAGTGAATAATGGGTGTTTACTGGGAGTTGAATTATCATACGTTGATGTAGATATTTATTTGTATGGTTTGCGGTAGGGTTGGTTGAGGTATTTTAGATATATTAATGTTATTATTGTTAATTATGTACATGTTTATTCAAGAATGTACAAATATATTTAATAACCATTGCATACATATTATACATAGGTTTTGATGAATTATAAGTCTTACATTTTTACAGAACAAAGTACATGCTCTCTGTAATATAATTAACGTTCATTAATTATCCAACTAATGATATAAATAAAAAGCTGCATTATATACAAAAAAGTAGATACAATCAAGAACTTACAGTATACATCGTGGACGCTTAATTACATTATACCCACCTATCTCGTTATCCATATTTACTGCAAACAATACCATCGTTATTGGAAACAACTCGCATCGCGTAACCCATCGGTCCATTAATTTAATCAACGATCATTTATATTCAACCAAATTATTCTATCTCAAGAAACAAAGTAATCGGTCCACTTAGACTTTTACCTCTCAATATAACTACTTCCAAACAAAATCCTTGCACCTCTATAATATACCTCTCTCAAATAACACCTTATTATAACAACTTCCAAACAAAATCCATCCCAATGCGCGCAAATAACCCGCGCCAACTCTGCTCATACCTCCGTCATGCCGCAGCGATATTTCCTCAAACGCGCACCCGCGGCCCCAATCATAAAAAAAGGGACCGCGCGCTGCTCTCTCTCTCTCTCTCTCTCTCACGCCCTGCAGCAACAACAGCAACAACAACAGCAAGAGCATCCGCTGTGCGAGCGTGCGCTTAATCGCCGCGGCGATAACGCTCATAATCGTCGCACGCCCGTTATAACCTCCCGCCACCCCCCTGCTCTCACGCACACACATACACATTCGCTCAACAAATTTCGAATCCACGTACACGTTCTCTCTCTCACTCTCTCGGGGGCTTTGGCTCTCTCCTCTCTCTCTCTCCGGTCGTTGGAAACTGCGCGCGCGCTTGGCGGCCGCAAAAAGCGCACCAGACAGCGCCGGGGCTTTTTGCGCCTGTGCCCGAGCGATCGCTCTCTCTCTCTCTCTCTCTTGCCGCGCGTTCCTCCTCCTCCTCCGCTGCGCGCTACGCTCGTTTTTGTCTCTCCCCGGCTTATTCGCTGTCTCGCTTTCTTCTCTCTTTCTCTCTCTCGGGCGGTGAGGGAACGAGGAGCTTCTTTTTGCCGCGCATCTCCAGAGAGAAGGAGAGAAGAGTTGAAAAATTCGCCAGGGGAAGGAGAGAGAGCTGGAGTGGAAGGATGCGTAAAGGCCGATTGACATCTGAGAATGCTGCTGTTGCTGCTGCTGTCCGGAGAGTTTGTTTATGCGAGAGAGCGGACACTGTGATTGTAAATTATCGTGCGGTTTTGGTCTTTTGTTGCGGCGCTTGAAGAATAGGAAAAGGGGTAATGGCTTGTGGACTAATTTTCGTCTAGCTCTTTTTGCGCGCGGTGCTGCTGCTGCTGCTGTCCCCTTGTTTTGTCGCTTCCGAGTATTCTCGCGGCGTGGTTTGCTGAATGCAAAGTATTGCTTTTACGAATTCAAACGTATACTTTTGTTTAATACGGTGACGGGGTTATTATTGCGAGACTGACAAGCGGTTTTCATGTTATAATCATAATTCGGTGATCGTAAAACAGTTAAATTATATATTATCATATAATAATGTATTAATCGTGCATGAACCTCCACTATATTTTTTGCCATTAAAAACGCAAAGTATATAATAAAACTCGTAAAATCTTTATTATTATTATTATATTTTTATCGAGCTTTTATTTTCGCCCCTCGTCCTTATCTCTTCCTATTCTACGCGTTATACATTACAAAGAGGAGATATAACCATCAAGATCATGTACATTAACCGAAAATTCAAAGCACAAAAGCACAGTCCATCATTCTCGAAAATTAACTCGCAGTTTAAACGAAGACAAATAACCGCCATCAGCAAACTACTGATTCAGCCACCGCCACGTACAAAACGGCGAAACGCGTTCTCAAGATCGAGAGCAATTAACGTATACACCGGGGACAATCATCCCTTTCACGCCGCACGCACGTACACATATATAGACATGCCCTCGCCGTCAGGCTTGCTCGAGCGATAGGATCATCAGGGGGCCGCCCTTTCGTTAGCGACGCGGCGCCTATATACCCATCGGGAGTAAAAGAGAGAGGGAGGAAAAGAGAACGAGAGAGAGATAAAGTCCGCGACGGGATGCAGGACGACCATTAGTCACGGGGGCTGTCAGGCGGCCAACGACGACGGAAGAGCGACGCGTCGTCTTCTCTTCGTCGTAGCTTCTTCGGGAGGTCGCGACGCTTTCTTATCGCCCTTCTCGGTTCACGTGTGTATCCGTGTGGGTACACATATACAGAAATGGGGTGGATGACCCTTATGAGGGGGCGCGAGGGTCGGTGGGCGTTTTTTTTTGGAAAGGGCTGGCCCGGAAATAAGTTCTTTTTTTTTTGGACAGTGGTTTTGGGGATGGCTGCCGGCGAAAGTTTGACTTGTTTCGGAGATTCTTATAGGAGGCTGGGGTTGTCTTGGGGGCTATGGACGTCGGCAGGGGTTTGGTAAATGGATAGCTTTAGCAAACATAAGAGGAGAGAAGATTATAACGTTATGATATAGTTCGCCTTTAATCGCGGAATTTCAAGCATAAAATTGAAATGTCAATAATATTCAAATGAATATAATTTGATCCTAAACTTAGCAGCAAATCTGACATATAATGCACGAACCGTTATTAACTTTTTCGCGGTACTACATTCAAATATAGTATATTATTATAGAAAACGTAGTAATTGAGTTTTCAAGCATTTGTCACTCTATCCTCCATAAAAAGTATTAAAAAGAAAAAAAAAATTATAATCATACGTGACGCGCACAACGTATAATTTCTTAATCTATAGATAACATCATTGAAATTCTTCATCTCTCAAGTTTATCGCTGCGAAATATCTCTCTCTCAAACTATTTATAATCCGCTATCCAACTCTCTCGCAAATAATGAAAAAAAAACCTTTCCCCTCTCCTTTACACCAATTCAGATCCCACATAAAGTGGAAAATTATTACAACCGAACCTCAATACCTTCCGACCACATAACTCAAATCATCCGGCAAACAATACACATACCCCCTCCCACTTACACATATATATATAATGCCTACCCAGCCCGGAGCTGGTCATCCCTCTTCACCCACACCCTCTCCGTCACGATTTTCCAACCTCCGTTCGTCCGAAATTCTCCTCTTTCTCTTCTCTCTCGACCCTTCGCTCGCAAAAACTGCCCTAAAAACCTCCGGACTTATACTCTCTCTCTCTCAGCGCGCGCGAAATTTTACGTAATCCGCGCGCGCGCGCGCAGGCTGCAGCAGCAGCGGCGTTATTTGTACAGAGCACTCGCTCGCGCGCGCGGTATGAAAAAGTAGTTTGCCTCCGCGCGAGCTCGCGCGCACTGGAAGGAGCGAGATCGTTAACGCGCGTGTATATATATAGATATAGATGTATATAGATATATAGATGTATATGTATTTACGAACGCGAGAGAGGAGAGGAAAGCGCGTCCGATCGCGCGCGAGGTCTTGCAGGCGTGCGCACGGATGTGGAGAGTGAGAGAGAAAGAAAGAAGAGTTGTGTGTTGTTTGGCCGGGGCGGAGTGTGTCTTTGTTTGGAGATAACAGCCGGCGCTCGCGGTGCTGATGGGATATATATGGGGGACAGAGCTGATGTGGGAAATTGAGGTGTCAATATTGATTCGTGGATATACGCGCGCGCTTCGCGGTGGATGATTTTAGCGTTCCGGATGATTTAATTGCTATAGATCTGGCGAGTTCTTTTTTAATATTTGAATATCGAATGGAAATAACTTGTTTTTTCGCGTATATATTCAGAGATCGAAATATTAAAGATAATTGGCGAAAAGTTTGGAAAATCGCTAGTATATATTATTTCCAGTTCAATTATTTCAGATGATGCATTGATTTTTATCCTATAACGAAGTAAAAACACGAAACTACGCTTTAGTGCAACCGAAATAAATGATACAACTATAAGTAACAAAATTCGATCCTATACATTTGGAATACACCTCATTATTTACTACAACTAAGTTCCCCAAACTGAAAAGAAGCTGATTAAAATTTCAATTTACTTAAGAGGTAGCCCGAAGGACATGCCAAAGTACAATAAAGCGTTTCATTACCGCGACCTCCTCGCGGTCGCGCGAATATAAGTAATATCGCCGCGGTGGCGCAACTTAGGCAGAGAGCGAGAGAAAAAGTGCCTATACCGCTCTGGCAGCAGCACTCAGGCTTATAGAAAGGTGCCATATATAATATCTTACACATGTGCGTATATATACAGCACGCGCAGGCCTCGAGGCTCCTTGATCGATTGGACTCTCTTCGGGAGGGCAAACGCGCGTCCATTTATACTTTCGCTTTTCTCGCCTATACAAATGTGCGTTTATATATATACATATCCGAAAGCATGAGTCGACGCCTTGAGCGTCCATATAGCGCGCAGTTTTATTTTCGCGCTTGTGTGGAGTATAGAAGTAATGCGCGTGGGATTTTAATTATATATATATATATATATAGGTTTTTTGGGAGAAGAGAGATTCGATATGTTTCTTGTATCTTCAGAAAGATTTCGAAAGTTTCTTCGACTTTCGGACTCTGTGCAATATAATGGCTTTATCGATGTGGCGGTGAAGCGATTACTTTGAAGTCCAAAGTTTCTTGCGAAGTAATAAACCAATAAAATAGTTGCAAAACTTATTATATCGGTGTTTGCTATGGAAATATGCATACACTTTCTGTAAATAACATTGTAAAAATGTGAAAGGATATTTTTTTAATCAACAGTGTTATTATTTTTATAAGAAAATAATTAAAATCATATACAAATACTATTAGCATAATATTAATTAAATAACTAACCAGTTTATTTATATAAACTCTATATTATATACATACTACAAATTATATTTTATCATTAATAACTTAATGAAGAATTATCTGTAGTTTACAATCGAATTGATGAGCAATTTCAGTATATGGGAAAATTAATGTTACCAATTCATTACTCTTACAAATATTGTTGAAAGAAGCAATATAGACGTCCTCTAAATATATCCATTTAATGAACGAGCGACCGCACTAGTGAAATTAAATAATTGAAAGCAATTGTCGTTTTTTTTCTGTTCCAGCAAGCAGGCGGTTTTCGATGGAAAGAAAGCAATTAGAGGAGGAATCCCATTTGTCTTCCGTGAGTACAGAAACGACACAATACTTTTTTCAATCAAATGATCTTTTTTCCGTTAAATAAAATAGACATTGTATTCTGGGAACTGTTGAACGCTGTTAATTGAAACGGAAGCATATATTATTTAAGAGATCCGGGAAATTATCAACATTGCTCAGTAAAATATTTAAATGACAAAGAAATTCAAGTTGCTAGTAACCTTATTTTGGTATAATTTTGTAAGATTAAATTATCGGGTTTCAACAACTGATATTATGAGAGATTTTATTGTCTAACTGTATTGCCATTTCAAAAGCATATAATTAACATTTCAGTATGTTCATTATTTAATGTTGTATCGCTGCGGTAATTATTGCAAAAATTTGGATGGATATATGCTCGAAAGTTATTTTTATTATGTTCAATCGACATGAACGCGCATCGTCGGATCTCATTATTTAGTCGTTAGCACTTAAATGTCTGTCTACCTTGTTTATTTCCTTCTTTTAACTAATGAACAATAAAGTGCTTCTAAAAAGAAACTTATAATTTTAAGCTCTAACGAAACATTAATCTTTATTTACAGTAAAATCTACTTTAACAATTCATTTACAACAATAGTTCTTACAATATACAAATTTCAATCAAATCATCAACATCTTTTAATCTATACTCACTATACAAGTTATTAAGATAATTTTCCGAATAAAATCATGTTTCATACTCTGTATAATTTACTCCATGTAATTATATATCTCAGAATATAAAAAGCAATTAATATATTTCACCTTTTAGGTCATCATTTATTAACAGGTAAATAACAATAGAACCATTTGCATGCACAAACATAACAAAAAAAAAAGAAACGAAAAAAGAAAAGAAAAATTAACACAAACCATTCGTACACCAACCTTTCGAACAAAAAAAAAAAAAAAAAAAAAAAGCCGCATCGAAAACTAAACGACCTTTCGACGTTCGCATTACACAGCTCAGTTCGGCGCCTGGTCGTTCGGTCCCGGCCACGGCTTCGCCAGGATAGTACGTTGGACGGTGGAGAAGTCGCCTGAGCGATTGCCCAGCGGTGACGTCGAGGCAATCTTCTCCCTGATGGACAATGATTTCACCCGCTCGATGTGGAACTATCCGTTCAGGCTTACCTACAGGCTGATACTGCGCGAGAAAGAGCTGCACTTCAACATCGGCGTTTACAATCCGAGCAAGGATCACACCTTCAGCTTCAATCTGCTGTTGCACACGTACTTCAAGGTGCCGGACGTGCGCCGATGCCAGATCACCGGCCTTCATGGTTGCACCTTCATTGATAAGGTAGATTATAGCTGATTGGAGCGACCGATTATAACTGAATGTTAATTGTGGTTTTTGTAATAGTCGGTTTTGAGGTTTTTTATAATGAGCGTTTTTGTGGCAGTGTGTGTCTGTGTGTGAAAATATTATTTGCAGCAGGAAACTACTCGACTTTTAATGCGCTCGTGTTTCGATTATTGCTACGTTGATGATGAATATAGTGGAGCTACATTTGAAATCATACTGTAAAATTAGCTTGCTTGCTTAATTAGACGCAGGAAAAAATTGGAAATTACTGGCTCTGAATTTCTTTATATACATTTTTATAATTCGCAGTTGAATAGTAAACGTGTATAATTAGACAGGAGCAGTATTGGGATTTTTCCTTGTTTGAGATTCATTTATTTGTGAATATTAATTCTATGAATTTGAAGAATGTAAGCGCAACGGCTTTGTAAATATATAATAAATATATACATGTAACATTATTGCTTACAGTAGCTCATTAATATGCGTGATATGGTGCAATTATATGCACTCGTTCATGCTAAATAATAAAATAAATAAACATAAAACAATTTTTTGTAATTCTTAAGGGTACGTTGAAATATGTCGTTGACATGTTTACAAGTTTATAAAATTAAAATAAATTTCAGTAATGCCGCGCTAGTACGTACACTTTCTTTAAAGATTTCATTCATAAAAGACTCAAAGAACTCCTTTATGCGTTTTTTGTAAATCACGATAAGGTACTTATAACATGAATTCTTCAATTCTTTTACATGAAATTGACGTTTGTTAACATATTATATTATTATAGTTTTATAGCGTAATAAATAAGATGTCAAAACTATTATTTTTCTTACAAAAATAAAATTTATCAAAAATAAATATAAGACGGAATTCATACGAACGATATACTACAATCGTTTGCGAACGTTTTCAGACGCGAGACAACCAGATCTTCCAGGAGGGTCGCGACGTGGTGACTGTTTGCGAGTGGACGGACCGCATCTACCAGAACACCCAGCCGGAGCACATAATCACGAACGTCGTCTCGGGTCGCAAGATGCGCGTGCAGAAGTACAACTTCCCGGACACGGTGGTCTGGAATCCTTGGCTGGATAAGGCACGCGACATACCGGACTTCGGTGACGACGAGTTCCCGAACATGATCTGCGTCGAGAGCGGACACGTCAGCAGTCCCGTCATCCTGCTGCCGGGCACGGCTTTCGAGGCCAGCCAAATACTTCAGGTGAGTCGAGATTGTAGATTTCTTTTGGGGGGTGGATGATTGAGGTCTGCATGTAAAGTTGGAAACATTGTTGAATTATGTGTCTTGTCAGCAGAGAATTCTAAAGGGGTGGGTGAGTTTTCGCGTATGATAATTCCAACGGTCAATAAATTTTTACCGATCAATTGCCCTTCATTGCCCTTCGTAATATTTCACTCTACCGCACCTAGAAAAATCTCAAATCGATCGATCTGTACCAAAATGTCTAGGAATGACATTTGAACAAAATTTACAGACGAACCAGAAATGCTACTGTTCGAGGATACAATAATTCTTAGACGTGTTGGGCTATAGAATTGAAATTTTGTCAGTTGGTAGAGCAAATTATTACGGAGGGCAATGGGTTCTTTGGTTGTACAATATTATTTTTAGTATATTATATTTTTCTTAACTCAGGCATGAAATAGGGCCTTTTTCGCGTGTGGAAGTAGAAAAGAAAATTTGGCATTTCGAGTGTATTTTGTCTAACAAGGGGCACACCAGGGATGCGGGTCCTGGATTTTTCTACCCTTGCATGAGGAAACACTTCCTTTTTAACAAATAAATAAAACACGTGTCTTCTGAATGGGCTCTTTTTTATTTTCTACAGGCAATACAATCATTTAATTTTGAGTAGTTTAAAGGATTTTTCACATTACACTGTATAATGCCATTGACTTTACTCAGGAACAAAAAAAAATGTGCCCATTCTGAAAAACACTGAGACACGTGTCTCATAATTTGTTAAAAGAAAGTGTTTCCTGTAAGAGTAAAAAAATCCAGGACCTGTATCCCTAGTGTGCCCCTTATAAGTGGTAAGAAATATCCATTTCTACTCTAAAATAGGTGAGAAATAAAAAACTGGTGAGAAATGAAAAACAGGTGAGGAATGAAAAACAGGTGAAAAATGAAAAACTGGTGAGAAATGAAAAGTAGTGAGAAATGGCCATTTCTCACTTGTTTTAGGTGAGAAATGAAAATTTCTGCCTTTCTTTAGGGGATATAATTAA
>UXGD01006636.1:0-12182 GCA_900474315.1 Torymus auratus
CCTAATAAAATAGAAATTCAGTGATGATATATTTATGTGTAAAATGTATATTCTTATGTACAGAGTATGTATAATTCTCAGTGTATAATAAATTTGTTTTTTTAGAAACTTTTCGAATTATATTAATATTTATATAATCTTTTGTAAATATAAGAGATATAATAGTTGTAAATTTTGTATTTATCCTTATTGAAAAAAAAAGTTTCAATCAACAAGAATTCAAATAGCTGTGTGGGTATTATTCTTTTCTTGAAGTTTTCAATACACAACGTATTTATAAGTATGCGATGATTAACTGTTAAAAAAATAATTTAAACAATAAAATAATTTAAAAAAAAAATAATTTAAAAAAAATTTAGAGAAGTAAAATGGCCCTCATTTTGAAAATTAACCATATACCTAAAAGTAGATTAATTCTGAATACCTATTTAAGGTATTGAACGTCCTTTACGTTTATAATGACCAAGTGAATTAAACTGGATTGAATGTGAATGCACTTATTTCAAATTAAAAGGGATTAAAACTCTTTGGTTTTAAAGAATATAAAAGTGGATTAATTGTGAATACAGATTTAAGGTATTGAAAGTGATTCACATTTATAATGGCCAAGTGGATTAAACTGGATTGAATGTGAATGCACTTATTTCAAATTAAAAAGGATTAAAACTCTTTGGCGTTAAAGTATATAAAAGTGGATTAATTATGAATACTGATTTGAGGTATTGAACGAGATTTACGTTTATAATGACCAAGTGAATTAAATTGAATTGAATGTATATGCGCTTATTTCAAATTAAAAGGGATTAAAACTCTTTGGTTTTAAAGTATATAAAAGTGGATTAATTGTGAATACAGATTTGAGGTATTGAAAGTGATTCACGTTTATAATGGCCAAGTGGATTAAACTGGATTGAATGTGAATGCACTTATTTCAAATTAAAAGGCATTAAAACTCTTTGGTTTTAAAGTATATAAAAGTGGATTAATTGTGAATACCGATTTGAGGTATTGAAAATGATTTACGTTTGTAATGATCAAGTGGATTAAACTGGATTGAATGTGAATGCACTTATTTCAAATTAAAAAGGATTAAAACTCTTTGGTATTAAAGTGTATAAAAGTGGATTAATTGTGAATACCTATTTGAGGTATTGAAAGTGAATAATATTTTCAATAATAAAATGAATTGAAACGGATAAAATTTGAATGCTTATATGTTGAATAAAAAGAGATTAATGCTTTTTAGTATTAAATGAATAAAAGTGAATTTATTTCGGATTGCATTTTGAGGTATTGAAAATGATTGATAAATTTTGTGACTAAAATAGATAATATAGGATAAAACTGAATACCAAAATTATAAATTTAATTTGATTACAATAGAAATGGATTAAATATGATAAAATTTGAATCCTGTAGTAAGGTTTTGTGGATTAAAGGTATAAAATAATATTAAAGCGGATTAAATTTAATTCCACTTTTATCGTTTTTAATCCGTTATTTCTAGCAGGGCATCCATTTCCCCCGCCACCCAAATCCTCAATCCTAAAATAAACTATTAAACAATTTTGTACACTTTAGCATATTAACAAAGTTATAAATAAACCAATGGGTAGAATTTCCGAAATGCAAATATTCTCTACGATTTATGTACATTTATGTACAATAAAAAAATGAAAAACTTCATTGGTATAATAATTTTAGTCAATAATTTCGTCAGTCCCACCAACGAAAATAATTTTTTTCAAACTTTTCAGTGATCTACGATATACATATATTTATGTACAAGATCGAAAGAGAACCTGCAAAAATTGATTGTTCATAATAATCTCAGGCAATAATTTTGTCGGTCCGTCACAGACTAAATAGTGGGGGAGAGTAGGGCACGAAGATCTTTACGTTTCAGAGATTCACCCTAATAAAAAACTTGAAAAATGAATATTAAAATTCTATTTTTTTATACCCAGATCAACTTTAGTGAAAAAAATTAAAAATAATAATTCTACTTTTTCTGAAAATGGTAAGTTTTAATCTAATCTTTTTACTTCTATTCTATTACATGTAATATATATTATATGTAATATATAGTTGAAAATGATGAAAATAAATTAAGCTTTTGTTTTGTTAATTTAAGCTTCAGAAAAATATTCATTGATGATCAAGAAAAAGCTTTGCATAATTAGCTTTGCATGATTTCCTTTATGAAACCTCTAAGCACCTGTTATACTGAACAAATAAAATCTTTTCAACGTTATGGACATCAAGTACAGATGAAAGATCTTTTTGCATTATTTGGTAAGGCTTGGGCGAACGCAGCCGAAATTGAAACTGCCATAAATTCTATTGAGGATATTTATCGTATCTAATAGGTATGTATATACTTGTGTGTGTGTGTGTGTGTGTGTGTGAGCTTCACAAGACACAGTCATCGCGTGTATATATATATACACTCTATGTAAACACACTACCTTACAGGATGATATGTGCGCTAACTATAGCGAGAACTAAAGTTCATCGCGTCAGTCTGAGGCCTGCCGTCGTAGCAGTAGTTAGATGTCTGAGTGTCATGAGTCGTGTCGTAGTGGTGGTTGTTCGTTTGTGTGGTAGAGACGAGATTTATGATGTATGACTTGTTATCAGATCTACTATTATTATGTGCGACGTTTTGTAAAGATACAAACAATAAATCGAACTGAACATGTATTGTTGTGTATCCAGTTTTTCTTCATAATCCTCCAGAAATTCTTTTAAAGTAACAGGATTAGCATCTTTCAGTGTAAAAGTTTTCGATAATCACTTTGAAAGTTTAAATAAGCCATGTTCATCTTTAGAAGCTTCAAACAATAAAGGTAAAATTTTGAATATTTTTATTATACTGGACAAGAATAAAAATCACTTTTTAATCTTACAGAAGCTAATGTAGATGTGCAGTTTCGACAAGTCATAAATAAAATTATGACTCAAAAATCAGACGAAGTATCGACTGAAGTAGAACAAGAATTGCCAAATAAATAAATAATTCCGCTTTCCTTGATATTAAAGGTCGAACCTTTAATTTCTTTGCTGGTAAGATATTATATATATTAATCGATCATAAAGTCAAATATTTACACATTTTTTTATCTTTCTAGCACAATCACATAGCATTTGTTTCGCAGAGTTCTCAGACTTGTGAACAAACAAATGAAAATATATCAATAGACATAAATCCTATTGAAAATGATCAGCAAACAAAAAGGATGAGATTTTTCCTAAAAAAATGCCAGCCCCTCGTAGAAAAAGAACTAGACAGCTACTGTCGTAACGAGTGATGATCAACATTGAAAAACTGATTGACGAAAAAGCTAAGAAAATAAAGAAGGAGCGAACAGAAAGAGTGCAACGGCCCGCGTAAAAAAAATTATGTTCATATGAACTTACTATAAAGTTTAGGTTCATATGAACTTCATATAGATTTGTCCAATGAGACTGAGCTGAACTTCTATTTTTATAGTTTAAACTTCATGAAAGTTCACAGAAAATGTATACAAAGTTTATAAGAAGTTAATAGAAGTTATGAGAGGTTATAAGAAGTTATAAGAAGTTAATGTAAATATGACAAATAATCAATTTTTTTGTTCAACATTAAAAAAACTATAGATGATGTTTTAATTATCTTAATATTAAGTTATATTAAGTTGAGAAAAATTTTATAGAAAGTTTATATTTATACGAAGTTTGTCAAGTCCTTTTGATATGAACCCACAGCTCAGCAACTCTCTACATACAAGCTGCGCCAACGCGCTCAGGCAATGCACGCCTACAAAAAACTATGAATCGTCGGATAGGCAGATTTGACCTTCATATGGTAAGAGGGCAAGGTGTCTGAGCAATTCAACGACAAAGGATACTTTATTTTTACAATTGATTCTACAATAATACATAACGCAAACAGAATAATGAACAGAGAAATAATTATAAAAATCTGTTTAAAAAAAAATGTTTATCTTATATTTATTAGTTTTTTCGTTTCTTTGTAGTTTTTTTTTATCTTCTTTGCTTATATTTTTTCGCTTATGTTCATTAGCATTATTTTTGGTACTGCTTTTTTTTACTGCTTCCTTTTCCTTTTCTATTTTTTCAATTTCCGCCTCTCTTTCCTTTCTTAATTTATCGACTTTTTCTCTATGTAGTCTTAATATTTCGGCTTCTTCTTCTTGTAATTTTTTCTCTTCTTCTTGTCTTCGCTTTTCAATTTTCTCTTTAAATTCTTTCAACCACATCTCCTCTTTTTCTTGAATTTCTTTTTTTTTCTGCTCTCTTTGGTTTAACTCTGGTGCAATATCAATACTTAATTTCTGTTTTTTCCTTTCTATCTCGTTTGTTTGATTTTCCATCTGTTTCGGTTTTTCAAACACCGCTAAATTTTCAGTGCCTGTTTCACTCTCAAGTGCTGTTTCTTGATTTTGCTTTTTGTTTTTTTCCGTGTCTTTAGTAATAGTCGATTTTTCTTCTTTTTCTACGATTTCTTTGTCTTCTGCTTCGATTTGTTTTTCCTTTTTTTCTGTTTCAAACTTTTTCTGTGATCCTTTGTTAGTTTCTTTCTGATTCTCTAACCTTATATTTTTGTAATTGTGACTGTCTTCATCTTTATTTTCCTTTTCTTCTGACTTACTAATGTTCTTTTTATTTTCACCTTTTATACTATCACCATCTTTTTTTCCTTTTGAATTACTAATTTTCGCTTTATTGCCACCTTTTACTGTTTGATTACTTCGAAGAGTGGCGCATAACGCCGTTAAAGTTTGTCGATAGATTGGAGGAGAGATAGTGTATCTCTTTTTTGGCGCATTATCATTCACGAATCCTAATAAACATTTTAAAAATAATAATAATTTTTTTGTAGGATACATCAAAGTAAGTATGTGGCAGCCATAATAAACTTACTTTCAACGGCTTCGTATATATTTTCAGGAATGGGTGTCCTATTATTTTTCCCTGTTGGTGAACTGTTTTTAAGTACCTCTATGCCCAATATTAATTTCATCAACTTGCGTACCATTTCTTTTGGATTTTTTTTACAAGTACTTAGAATAGAATTCAATTTCCACTGATCTACCATAATTCCAGATCCTTTTATTAGTTCAACCTAAAATAAAATATAAAAGTTATAGATAGATAGTGACAATAGTAGTATATTAGAAACGTACATTCAAAAATTTCTATCGTAATAGAGAATACAATTAAAAAAAAGAAAAAGAAATAAAAAAAAAAAAAAAGAATTGTGTATTTATAGAAAAAGCATTACTTACATCTGTTCCCATTTTACCAGTTAACTTGTTTAGCACTGCATCACTTTTACCCTTAAAATAATTGTTTCCATTACTGTTCTTTTTAATTATTACTCATTTATGTGTAATGACTAAATGTTACCTCATTCGAATTATTTTGTACAACATGTATGGATCTGGCTAACTCTAAAATATCTTCAAGTTTTTGTAGGTCTTCTTTCGAAACTAAAATATATGATATTTAATTGAAGTATAAGGTCTCGAAATCTTAAATTAATATTTACTTTGCAATACCGGAAAAGGCATCGTATTTGTACGTGTATGTATATCGAGTGTGGATAATTTCGAGCCGCGCGAGTTACTAGGCGAATCGGTCACAAAGGCAAGAGCGCTACCCTTGGCAGAAAAATGCCAAAAGCCCGGGAGTATAAGGAGAGGCGGCGTGTGTCGCGGCGTATAAGTAAAGTAAAGCTTGATCTATGGGAGGTAAGTAGTGTGAGTGCAAAGGGGGACAGTTGCAAGTGCAAAGGGGGACAGTTGCAAAGCAAGCCCGTTGAAGTGATAGCCGTGAACGCGCGAGATACTTTAGCGGTGCCCTTCTATCCCAGCGGAGAAAGAGGTACGTATTGAAATAAAGGTCCACTCGGGTTTGCAGCTACGGAAAGGTCGCGTGGAAGCGACGAATGAAGCGCAGGCCGAGTCGAGAGCAAGAAGAAGTCGCTGTTTCGGGCGGTGATAGTGCGAACCTCCAAAAAACTTAGCTCATAGTCGTGGAACATGACGTATTGTGATGGAAAATCGTCAGACGTGAGAAATTGTGACACAAAATATCGATAATATAAATAAAAAAAAAATATCGATAATATAAATATAAGTTGTGATACAAAATATCGTGTTGTATTAAATAATAAGTGGCTTGAATAAATGTATATTACTTAAAATGTATATTACATATTGTTGTAAATGTTGTATGCGTGTGAGTTTATTCATATTATTCAGAAATATCTATTTATTAAGTTCGTATATTTAAAAATCAATAGATTATTTTGTATTTATACCTTTCGGATATTTAGTACTAGAAATTTCTTCAACTTTAGCTGTCTCCAGAGATTTGTCACATTTGTTCTGTGATTTGGCTTTATTGTCGTCGTTTAAATCATCATTGTTCAAATCGTCTTCATCGCTATGAAATAATATATGTAACTTATTAAATTTGAATATACAAATATAATAACTTAAAATTAAGTATAAGAATCTTTCATTCAAATACGCGTAGATAATTAGTATCCAACTTATACAAAACATAACGCCGCATTTGTATATAGCGATTGTTGCATTGACTAATCAACAATACGTTGTTATATTAAAGCCAATAGGCGCAAACGGTCTGCTCAAAGCCGAACACGCTCGATAGCTGCGATGAAAGGAAAGTCGAAGAGAGAAAGCGCGTGTGAAGTCGAGAGCAAGAAGCCCGAGGAGAAGACACTACTCCGGGTGGAGATCGCGGGAACCACCGGAAGATCGAGTATCATATCCGCGAAAACTGTTGTATGGTAGAGAAGAATCGCTGAGCCGCCCCCCTTATAATATACGGTGCTTTCGGGGGAGCGAGTTGTGAGCGGGCATTGCGGCTGTATCCGTGGTTCGCGAACGATTTTTACTAACTACGAGAAAATACCGTGCCACTAATCAATAATCTACTGCTTGCTGTATCGCGAAAATATTGTGGTTAGGATAGGCATAACCTATGCTCGTTCGCGCTTTTTCATTCTATGTGACTATCCCGAGTCAGATATATGTAATTTAATATCTAATTACCCTTATATAAAGTGCAAAATAAATAGTCACCTTCTGCTCTCACTTTCCGACGATTGAGATGAAGTCTCCTCGTCCTGGAATACTGGATTTTGGTTTAGTAAAGCATCATTGACTTCGTCCATGACTTGTTGTTTCGAAGCTTCCTTAGCCTTCTTGTCCTGACGTTTTTGTCGTTTATTCAATAATAAATCTAACGATTGAGGTTTTCCAGGCGCCAAAATTTCACCATCAGTCTTTACGTGCAGTGATTCCAACCAATTTTTGTCCTCTATTATATCAAAATAAAAATTCTCTTATTCTCTTAACGGCATTAATATATACTTAACGTTATAAATATGTTAAAAAGTTTTGGATTTTTATTAAAAATGTTAAAATAAAATTTTCAAATTACCACTAGTCGTTAATACTTTCGCCGGGTAGTATGCTTTTCCAAACTTTGCTGTGACCCCTTTTTTGCTTTCTTTAATGTGTTTAAGAGGAATTACACTTATTTCCGTCGACTCCAACCATAAAATTAAAGCAAACATTCAATCAGATTTGGTATTAGGTTAGTAGCAATGATGAGCACAAGAGAAAGTATGCTGCAATGCACGACGATTTTCATTTGTTTTTTTGATTAATTTTTTCTTCTATATGTTTCGAATATTTTCGATGCGAATTTGATACGTATCGAATGTTAACCAATAAAATATAATATTTCTGATAGAGTATATTTCTGATCAGTTACTTCTCGTTTTTATCGAAATATGATTAGAAATTAATGAGAAAATAGTTATTCAAAATGAATATCTCATTTTGTATTTGTACATAGATTATAATTTTGAGTTTTGAAATATGTCAAAACGCAAATTATCTCTTGAAGAATATTCTCGCTCTTCGAAATATAGAATTTTGAAAAACTATCAAACTATTGAACACGAAACTAGCAGTGATGATGAGGATAATAATTCAAGCTCTTCTGATTATTCCAATTCAAGCGACAGTGTTTCTGATATTCATGAGAGTGAATCTGATGACTCATTATACTCGAAAAAAGCAAGTAGCATTAAATCAGGTTAGTGACTAGCGACGTCCTAGAACGCGGAAAGTCGCGCCGCAAGCGCATAAGTGCGCGCGTGATTCGTTTGTGATGAAGTGCTGGAAGATGCGTCGCCGGCGCATGTGTTTCGTCTAACGAAAAGAAAATATTTAAATATTTAAGAACCGCAGACCGTCGTAGGGCGTAGTTTAGCAAATAGCTCCGGCTGTTGAAACGCGGGAAAGCGTCAGACGTTTCGGACGTAAAGCGCGCAGCCCGGATTCAGACATTGCAACTTCAACGGGTTGTTTCTCCATAATGGTGGTAGTATTCGAGAGAAGGACGAACCGGTAACCTAAATTCACGCGAGCGAATTTCAATTAACACCTGTATTAAAATACTGAGTTTCAGATATAAAAAAGTCGTGTATTACGGGCTGCTTGCAAAAGTTGCACGGCAAAGCTGCTGAGAAATGCACACACGAATGTAAGTTACTTACCTTTGACACGTACAACGCGTTTTTTTTCTCGGTCGCATAATCGTGAGGCTCGCGTGCCTTCCCTAAACGCACTCACGCCGATAGCTATGCACTATTCATATAGTTTATATGATTACATGATAAAATATAAGTAAAAATAATAAAAATAAAAATAAATACTTACAGATGTAGTATGTAGTACCGAGGACTTATTATTATATGATGAAGAGCAATCAAATAGCAACTCATTCGTTGCTGAGGATATTCATAGTGGAAACAGCACTGAGGATCATAGTGAAGATGAAGATAATACAGGTTATTACATAATCTATAATCTCTATATCTAACCAGAACGTGAGCCTGCGTGCATAAAAATACTGCGTAATAAATTTTAGAGTAATTGCTTACTTACCTAGCTCTTACATAGTTGGCATATTCACGTCATTAATTAAATAACATTTGAGACATCGAACATTAGGATCTCCCATCTAATAATTTTCAAATTGATAATAATAATAATAAATAGCAGAATGGTTTAAAAATGATTAAATGATTAATAAAAATATTATTTTAAAGCAAAGTGTATAAAATACTAATTCGATTAATTTGTCAGATAATTTCGAAGAACATGATGACGACACGAGTGATGGTTTCTTTACGGCAGATGAGTCTGAAAGTAGCGACGAAGATGATAAGGAAGAAATAGAAAATGATCCTTACGAAGACTTTAACGAACCTCTCTACCCAGGAGCATCGTTGACGATATCCGAAAGTATTCTAGCTATATTTTCGTTAGCTATTCGTTTCAAGATCACGGGAGTACTTTTATCGAGTATACTGTCTTTGATTTCTTTACACTGCATTCAGCCAAATAAGTGTGTTCCATCGGTTTATAAACTAAAAAAATTTTTCGTCAACGTATCTACACCCATTGCACGACAGTATTATTGCACTGTATGCTTTTCAAAATTAGACGAACAAATTTGTCCCAAGTGCCTTTCTAGCGACAACATTAGTTATTTTTTAAGAATGCCGATAATCGATCAATTATCTTCTTTTTATAAAAGACCTGGGTTCCATGAAAAATTAAGCCATCCCTACACACGACAAAAAAACAATGATTTAAGCTATGAAGATATATATGATGGATCTGTGTACAAATCATTACCAGCTAATTTTTCAGAAAACAGAAATAATATTACCTTCACTTGGAACACGGCTGGTGTCCCTTTATTCAAGTCATCCCAAGTCAGTATCTGGCCTTTCTACCTGATGATAAATGAATTGCCGTACAAATTGAGGATACGGAAAGAAAATATGATTTTGGCTGGTTTATGGTTTGGCCCGACGAAACCATGCGCCAATTTATTTATGAACTCTTTTATAGAAGAGTTAAAAAATCTTCACAAAGGAGTTGATGTGATTGTTTCTGATAAGGTTAATCCATTACGTATCCGTGGATTAATAATATGCGGAACGTGTGATTTAGGCGCCAAATCACAATTTTTAAACATACAACAATTTAATGGAAAATTCGGATGCCCAAATTGTAAAATTATGACTAGACGAGTAGAGCATGTTCAAATCTATCCATTTACTGAATCTCTCAATTTGCGAACAACCGAGGAATCTGAACAATACGCTAAAGAAGCTCGTGAATCGAAAAAACCAGTATTCGGCATCAAGGGTCCCAGTACTTTAAGATTATTAGTTCCGGATTTTATTAATACCACAGCGATCGATGCTATGCATTGCATCTATCAAGGCATCACTAAAAAATTAATGTATTTATGGTTTGATGAAGAAAATAGAATCCATGTTTGCTCGTTATTCGCTTTTATTAATATTATTGATAAAAACATTAAAAAATTAACTCTGCCGTCGTTTGTTCCGAGAATCCCACGAAAAGTTGGAGATTACGCTCATTGGAAAGCGTCGGAATTGAAATTATTTTTATCAGTATACAGTTTAATTATTTAAAAAAATATAATGAGTGCGCAATACTTTGAGCATCATATATTATTAGTTCAAGGAATTTCAATATTAAATTCATACAGTATAACCGAAGAAAAGATTATTGAAGCTGGGCGAGTATTAAAAGAGTATGTAAGAAGATTTGAAATTTTATATGGTAAGAAATATTTATCATGCAATTTGCATTTACTGTTACATCTACCCGACAACGTGAGGAAGTTCGGTCCTTTACGGACGACAAGTTGTTTCGCATTTGAGAATTTAAATGGGGTTCTCAAATCGTACGTACATGGTACCAGATATGCTGAGCTCCAGATATGTTCGTCTGTTTCGACTTTTTTATCATTAACAGAGTTGAAAGAAAAGTTATTGAGACCTGGAAGCGATGCCTTCCATTTTTGCAAAAGAATGCAATTTTCTGGAACACATCGTAAAAAAATTAGAAGCTTATCAGATTCAATTTTTGCAATTGGCGCTATAAAAAAAATTATTAACTTACCTTCCTACGTATCAGATGTTTTAAATTGCCAACCGAATGTTCTACCAAATTCAGAATTCCATATTTTTAATAAACTCCTAAAAAACAGTTTTTGTTTTGAAACAAAATCGTACGCTGACGCAAAAAAAAACAATTCTTCATGTATAAAATACCTATCAAACGGCACAATGAATGTAGGCATTATAAAAAATTTTATAAAAGTGTGTAATTGCGAATGTGAGAAACAATGTGAAAATTGTACAGAGTATTGTGCTACTTATGCAATTGTAAATAAATGTTTAACAGAGCGGTCATTTTTATGTGCGACAACTGATAATTACATCGAAACGATAGAAACATGCGAGCTACTTGAAAATGACATGGAAGCAGTTGATGTTAAACACATTTTAAATATCTCCTTTTATATTAAAATGAGCAGTGAAACATACGTGATTCAGCCATGTAATTTTGAAGAAATAGAGTAGAAAATTTTGTTAATTTATGTAAAACAAATGTAAAATAATGCTTTAAAAAATTATTTCATGTATACTTTAAATGATGATTATTTAAACTTTATATGTAGTTTTTATGATATAAATAAATACTTTTTATATAATAATATAAACTTCATATTACCTTTTATGAACTTAATATGAATTTATCATAAAGGTAATTTAAATTTCATCTATAGTTTTTCTAATGTTGAAAAAAAATACTTCGTTATTTATCATATTTATATTAACTTCTTATTAACTTTATATAAATTTTCTGTGAACTTTCACGAAGTTTAAACTATAAAAATGGACGTTCAGATCAGTCTCATTGGATAAATTCATATGAAGTTCATATGAACCTAAACTTTATAGTAAGTTCATATGAACATAATTTTTTTACGCGGGAAGAGTAGAATATGCAACACGGGACGAAAGTAGATTTTTCGCGGGTGATTACTGCCTTTGGAAAAAATCTTCTCGCTTGGGCAGTAAACCCACCCGCGGGAAAAATCGACTACTGTCACCCTTTGTTGCATAATGTACTTTATAAGACTGATGTTATTAACATGGATCATATGCAGTTTTAAAATGTAAGATAGTTTAGTAGTATATTATTTAATGGACTTAGTAGTAAATTATTCCGTGTTTATTG
>UXGD01006637.1:0-12180 GCA_900474315.1 Torymus auratus
ATGCACCAATTCGATATGAGAGAATTTGAAAAAATAATCGAAATCTTTACATATAGTATTTTAAGAAAAGTTTTGACAATATGTACATTTTATCAATATTTATATACATTTCAATGAAATTAATTGACTCATCTTGAAAGCCCATTCGATAAAGCATTTTGCACCTTCAAACCAATGAATCTTAAATCTTAAATAATATCCACGTAAAATAAATTTAGCCAATTCACGCCAACAATAAAATTATACAATTCAACAAACCCCGAATAACTTCATCTCATCACAAACCTATCCTACAACCAATTACACTCCAACTTCATTTCCACTTTCCCATACCTATAATACCCTCGAACCACTCTCACACGATTTACAACACAATTCGCCAAAACTCCCTCACACTCGGCATATCCATCAAAATTCAATCGCACTCTCCTTCCTCCTCTGCGCAAAGCAATGCGTATATACACGAGCAATCTCGAGCCAAGGTCTATAGCGTCTCGGACGATCAATTACGAATTGACAAACGTCCCTCTCTCCTCCCCGCTGCTGCTGATCTTGGCTTTTTCGCGCAGGCGAAAAGCTTTCCTCTGGCGTCTGGCCAGCCAACGACGACGACGACTTCCGCCTCGTTTCCCATATCTGCCGGCTGTGATTTTTCACTGCGGCGATTTCGTGATACACGCATGCGTATGTGTACGATGTGGGTATGGAGAAAGGGTTGCGGAGTCGAGATGTTTGCTGGAAGAGTTGGGAGGAGTGGGAAGGAAAAAGATGCTTTGCGCCAAAATTTTATAGTATATTATCTCTTAAAATCGTGGTTTATATATACGACTAATGAAAACTAAAACTAAAGTTACTAGAGTAGTAGTAGTATAGTTTTTACTAAAACTGACTCGTGGTGCTACCACAGACGGTAAAAATCGGTGTGATTATAGTATAGTGTGTTCAAAAATACAATATTTTGGAAGTTCCAAAACAACGTATGATTAAGAATTTCTACGACATGTGATTGTCAATAAAAATACGAGAGAATGAAATTACAATAGCTAAACTATGACTAATGAGATGGCCGCAGTTGGATATTTTGACTCATCAAGAACTATATCGATTATGTATCACTATGCCGGATTCAAGGCTGACGCTATGTATAGAGAAGATCGTCCAAGTACATTGAAATGTTTATTTGCATCGTTATTTCCGACAGACATGAGTTACTTTCAATCGATGCATATATATAAAAACATACTTGATGTTCCTTGTTGTTTGTTGCAATAAGATATCTTTCCAATTCAAACATAACATGAGTACGGATTAGATTTCCGCCAATTCCACATCCTTACCTAAATCGCTTTCGAATTTACATGCTAATCTACGTACGAAAAACCACAAAAAGAACAATTGCGCAACCTCTCGAAATTCTTGACCCACTTATATACCGCGCGGGCTGCATTATGTGCACCACACGCAAGAAATATATCCGCGTTCTCCACGTGCGGCGGATCGATGCTCGCCCGCGCGTTTTCCGCGAAAATCATATGCAACCGAGGTGTTGTGATGATGTGCACGCGATGCAGCTCTGACCTCTAGTGCAAATTGGACACGGATTACGGCTATACGTGTGTAACAATGAGAATGAAGGTTGAAATTCGTCGCGGCGTTGTTTTTTGCTCGACAAAGGCGTTGTTTCTAGGAATGGAAATGAACGGTACTTGAGATAGGATCTTGATTTACTGCGGGTGTATTTTAAGGTGACGAGCGGGATTTACGCGGACGGAATTCGTTATTTTATATAATGGCCAAATGTTAAGCCTTTTTACTTGGTCTCTTCATTCCACAATAAACAGTATAACCATAAGAAATGCAATCACTTCACCTCATGAAAATCCCACAAGTTCAAACCTCTCAGACACTGACTATAACACGTAATCCAAGCCGCGTGAATCATCGATTACCCGCAGCGTCTCGCGGGAGGTCAATTTTCCGTCACCGACCCGAGCTCACTGCAGTAGAGAAAAATGGGCCGACCTTCGAATTAGGGGCAAGATCGGTGCGAGGCTAACGAGCACAAGAGGATTTTTTTTCTGCACACTCGGACGGACGGACGTTATTGAGTTCAAGAGGGTGGCCGGTATGTGCGAAGCTTTTTTAGAGGCTCAGAGTCAGAATATTTAGGATGATTTGGACGTGCTGGAATTTAAAGTGGAGATGTGTAGTGGGTAATGTAAAATTATATTTTCATGCTTTTTATTTATTAGACAATAAATAATAATTGTATTGATAAACACAAAAGCGATGCATTTTTCTAAATATTTAATTATAGTTATATACCGATATATCGTCGTAATAAAACTTTTTAATGGACGGTACTCCTACTAAATTTTCTCAAGAAACGAAGAGAATCGTGATTGTGGTATAATAAGCGCTGGATAATATATACGAATTACGCAATTCGAAATAAAGTTGTTATATAGGCGACGATGAAGATTAAAAAGATGACAGTGCCGCCATCTATATGAATTTTGACGAAGCAAGCAGGTTAATTATAGGCCTGAGAAAAGTGGAGATCATTAAGCACAATTTGTACCACATTTTTCAAACGGCAACTGTATATACCACTGCGCGTCTATTTGTATATAGCGATTTAAAATGTAGCTGCGCTGCGACCTTCTTATACAAAAATAGAAAACTCTGAATTTGATTTCAGCCTATAGGCATTTTATCGTTAATATAACGTTGTTATATAGAGATCGAATGAGAACCTATATTGCGACTGTTTACAAATGTAAATCGTTCCATGATAAATATATTAAAATGTGCATTTACATTTGCAACGAGGTCGGACGATCGGTTTTTGCGATTGGTTGTTGCGAAAGAGAGAGAGAGAGAGAGAGAGATAACAATCCTGTAAGTATAACTGCATCGTCATTATATGAGCTAGTTAAGAAGAAGAAGAAAAAAAAAATCGGTATTTCATCAATGTGTTATTTTATGTAACGCGTGGGGAATATAATACACGCGAGTTGAGAGACAGAGAAAAAAACGTTTATAAATAATGAGAAGGAGTAAGTACACAGAGCAAGAGTTAGGAGTGGGAAAAAGCGCACTGAAAGCGGGTCGAAAAAGACAATGAAAATAAGTACTCGATGGGAACGGTTGTACTTATACAATGTGGCTAAGTTTTTACAGTGTAGGTATATAGTTTTGCAACGAGTCTTTCTTTTTATTAAAATGATTAACCGCAGTGTAATACGTACATAGAATGTACACTTAATATTACACAACAATTAATTTTCCTACACACATCGTACCCGCAAATACCCAAAAAAATACTAATTTTTCAATGAAAAAACAAATCCCATTTGGAAATAGTCGACGCTCGCACGAACCGATCTCTCGAGCTCTCGCTGGATCATCGATCCACTGACGATCGATGATCTACCGTGATCGATAGATCCACCAGGAACGCAGGCGGTGCGAGGAGGTATATACACTCGCTCGCTCGCTTGCGGTCGTATATATACGCCCCACTCCAACTCCACCGCCGACGAGAATGGCGGGAGATTTTTTTTTTTTTCGTTGCTCCTTTGATGTCGCGCCGACGCGAGAATTTTTTTTCGAAACTGCGACTGCTCAGAGTTGTCGTATATATGCGGGCTGAGGTGGCCGAGTGTTGAATTTTAAGTTTGGAAGGTGTATGGTTAGTGGGACGGAATAGTGATAGTTTCGCTGTTTGATATGTTTGTTGAAAAATTAAATACTAAAATGAGATGGAAATAAGGTGTAACGATAAACGGAAACAATTGAAATCAATTTTCTGGTTTATTTAACCCTTTTATCAAGATTTTAGGAACGAATTTTTATAATTACTTGTTGCTTTTTAATACGTTATACTGTAGTACTCCAAGTTATATAACGTAATAACCGTTCCACAAAGTACTTTTTCCTCATTTTCACTCTACCAAAACGCTATTTTCCATTTTCCCCAGCGTTAATTTCGCATCCACACATAGCGACTTTCGCATTATCTCCGGCCACCTTATCAGCGTTATTAGTCGTCTGTGACATAACGATTTAAATAATTTTACATCGACCGTCGCGGTGAGTCATCGTCATCCTCGTTCACTGACGACGACAACGAAGAACAGAAGCTAGCATTCTTTGCTTACGCTGACTCAGATGGAGAAAAAAAATAATGCTAAGGTGTATTATACGGCAAAGCAAATTTTTATTAATGGAATGAACAAAAGCGTCGCCTCGGTTCCGTGTGTGTATTATTCGCGAGCTAAAACGCGCGGAGATAAGAATTGTACGTGTGATGTGGATCAGCGAAAAACTTTGTAACTATAAATAACGGAGAATAGGTCACGTATTTTAGTTGTCCTCGGTCGTTACATATACTTATCCTATGCTTATATAGTGTGAAGAAAAAAAAAATCATGAACCTGTGTGTAGTTTTGCGCGATTCATTGAGTGGTTCAGGTTTAATATACGCTTTATGTTATTATCTCTTTTTTAAAGCCATTTAATTTTTATTATCACTCGTAAAGCATAACATAAAGGTCGTACCTCGGGCGAGCCGCGTTAATACGGCTCATAAATAATAATTAGACCACGGAAAATCCGAAGGTCTCTCCTATATAGAGCTGCGGAAAAACAGGAAACCCTTTCTCTAAACTAGTCTCAATAAAAGCATATTTCGTTAGAGCAAATTTATTCTTCATAGTGCCGTCTTCTACTCTCTTTCTCCTTTTACACGTTGTGACGTGCTCGCAAACTCGCGAAGAATGTTTCGCTTGAATTTTTAGCTCGAACTGTGGGTTAAAAGTTCTCCGGAGAGCCAGGCGATGATGACTTGGAACACTTGTAACTAAAATTTCTTTTCAAGGGTATAATGAAATTGTTATTGTGGCCATTAGAGAGAATAGAAGTTAGTTTGTTATAGAGGTACCTACTGGAAATAAAAATTTTCAAACGAAAACAATATTTAAATCGTATAAGTATACGGTTTTACATGAATATGTTTTTAAAATCATAAATTCAGATGGTATTAGCATAACACAGGATTAATATGTACATTTGATTCCCATCGTAATTTTTCTTTACAAGGACAAGAAACAACGAAAACAGACACATAACTTGTTATACTTTAACAACTAATAATTTAGGTAAAAAAAAAGCATCAACTACTCCCATATAAACCCATCATCCATCCTCTACACCAACGAAGATCTCTGACACTATACCGTGCAAACCGCCTCGCGCGTCGTATCTCCGCTTGCTAACGACACCATTGAGACTCTCGAGCCTTTCATTCACGGGGGAGCGCCGCAATGCATACGTATTGCGCAATGTATATATATGCCTCTCCAATCATGGCGGAGTGAATGAACGGCGGTTGCTACTTGCCTCTGCGGAATATATTGACAGCGGCGGCTTATAGTTTTTAATAATCTGATAATTGTATAATAATATTGTTCTTCGAAGGTATGTTGTGGTTTTTATTCGTGAAGACTGGTATTTATTTTTGCAAAAAAATAAATAAATCGATTATGCTTAATTTATTACTGTCGTAATTACCTGTAAACGATTTTACTTTTATATACATCGGTAATAATTTAAACGACCAGGAAGTACATTTTTTACGGCCTGAGCGTTAACGTGAAAATTTCATGTTTTTTTTTTCAATTTATTTCAATTATACAAATAACGCGTGTACACATATTTTTTTTCTTTTTTCATTCTCGCGATTTCAATACACATAAGGGTTACAATATATCACACGCGTGCAGCTTATATATATATATATTTTTTATGGCCATTCTTTTTCTTCGACGAACCGATAAACGCCAAAATAATTTACGAGCCTGTAACTCACTTACTAAGCGCGGGTATCTTAACTATATTACACCTAAAAGAGGCCTAAAAATATAACGCGCAAGGGACAATATTGTAAAATTCTCTCTCTCTCTCGTCGTTGGTCTAATCGGCGCGACGTCGAATATATATCGTGGCGCGAAAAATATCAACGAAAGGAGCTGTACAGGATATTAGGACGAAAAAAAGCGCGGAACCGGTCGAGGAGTGGCTCTCTCCTGTATAACGTATATGTATAGACATATACGCGTATACCTGCGACGACTTTTGTTATTTCGTTGATGGTGTAGTCTCGGGAAAGGAATTTTTGCTTGCGGTAAAGGAAAATTATTATTGTTTAATCATTGCAGACGACGAGTAGTATGGAATTCATCGTCTCGATAAGTAAAATTTAAAGAAAGTTTTCTTTTTCTTATTTCGAATAGTAAATTTCAAAAGATAAATACTGTCTGTCTCGTTACTTTTCTTATTGATCAATTTTTCATCGTATATTATAGGAGTGCTCGTCGGTCGACATTTTCACGCTGATTAATATAAGAGCATTGGCTTATTGGCGATTGTCACGTACACGGGATGAGAAATATCTAGTTTCACGCCTCATAATAACGGACTAATACACGTCTGTTGTGACATGTGATATATGCTGATTATAATTCGAAAAAAAAAATTTTTTATGAAAGCATCATTGCCTTAATCAGGTTCCGGGTTCGATCTTAACCGAATAAAGCCGTGACCTTGTAATCCTAATGAAATTCTTTTTTTTTTCGTTCGATTTACTTATATAGTGGCTGAAAAAAATATCAGCTCTTTGTACAGTGATCAATGCGAATAATAAAGTAGATAATTATAATATTTTTGAAGCACCGATTTATTCTTATACTGTGTACAGTATGTGTACAGTTATTATACATGTATAATTTATATTGAACAATACGACTTTGCAATTGTGTACCGTCGACAAATATATAATTTAGATTAAACCAAATAATACTATATCGTTTTTCTTTTGATAAACATATTAACAGATGCACTTTAATTATCTTCATGTCTGACTATCCTAATCTCAAAAAATTTATAAAAAGTATGCACTGTTTTTTCTCTCGTGCCCTTCGAAACACCCCCGCGAAAATTCACCAATAGAACGCAGACGTTATGAAAAAAAAGCCTTAACGTATCGGGCATGAGCGACAACAGAAACCGTAATAGCATCGACGATTAAAAACGCTATATTGCGACGGGCACGCGTCCAACTTCTCGCCCGCAACAGTCGCCGTCGGTTTATTAGCTCTTCGGTCGGCCCACATTCCTCATCGCGTGCATGCACTTTGCGCGCTCGACAATACATATATATAATTGCGTTGACGGCTTTCTCTCGATATCAAGAAGTTTTCGTTTCTTTCGTTTTGGCTTGGTTTTATATATCAAGTTTTTGATGTTTATTTTAGGATCGAGGGGTTTTTCCCTCCGCTGAATTGGAAGCTCTTTTTCGTGATGAAACGAATAACAAGAAAGTTGGTTTAAACGTCAAAAGTGCTAAGAAGTGAATTAAGTGGTTCTTGAAGAATTCTATAAAATTCTAGAAATGTTGGGCTCGTTAGGAATCGTTGAGGTAATTTAAGAGCTATTTAGTGTCAAGATTGTAAAGTTATTGAGATTAGAATGACGGCACTTTTGAACCAAACGATGATTTTTATCTCTAAATATATATATTATATTGTCGAACGCATAAAAACAGATAAAAGCTCTCTGTTTGTCCGCAATGTGCCGTCATTTACTTCGCTTCACTTTTTAATCGCTCAACATAGATAAAAAAATTCACTAACTATATTTATAAATTTATCTAAAAATCGTCGTTACTTCTAACGTGATAAATAAACGATTAATAACCGTATAATCTTCGAGTCTACGAAAATAATTACAATTCCTCTCCATCAAACTATATACACCTACCAAAACCGCACACTCACAGCTAAAACAAACCCCACAAAAAACTCTCTGGTACGCCTGAAATCCCGACCAACAAAAATGTTTTCTCGACTCTTAAAAAAAAAGAAAAACACAACCGAAACTGGATCAACGCCGGCACGTGCGGTATACCTACGCGCAGCTGAGTCATGCCGAGTCCGCGGGATGATTTACGCGTAGGTTACTTATCCGTTTCCGTGAGGAGAGAGAGAGAGAGAGAGAAATGCTAATGCGAGGGCAAGAGTCGCATGCGAAATCGCCACGGAGTGCAGGAAGTGAACGGGGGGACGACTCACACGTGCGAGAAGTGAATGGATATGACGCGCGATGGCTGCGTCGAAGGTGTATGGAGTTGAGGAGAGTTGGCGAAAGGTTATTTGCCCAGTGATTCTTTCGATGACGTTCGAGGTACAAGTTTTGGTAATGTGTTCGTTCCTGGAAACTAAAGTCATCTGTTAGCTGGTTTTTTGGCCTTATACATAGTGATGAAGATATGTATAGACTTGAGAAATAAGGGACACGGATGTATGTGAGGTTTGAAGTTTTCATTTTGAAGAGGATCCGATTATACGTTAGAAAAATATTTTACACTAAAAATATGTAGAGCTGCACGAGAGCGAGACGATACAATATTTCTGTAATTATTGTCTCGCTCTTGGAAATTCTTATTTATCTCTCGTATTGGTCGTTTAAGTAATTTTTTTAAATTAACAGTTTTGCTCGCGCAAGGCGATGGAAATCAGACTAGGAATTGGATTTTTTTTTATTTTTGAAATCTTTAAGTTTAAAAAATGTTTTTTTATCAATATACACACTCCGAAAAACTCGTTAATCTTCGTCCATCCCGCCGATCAAAATTCCCACCACGAGTCCACGTGTATTCACCTTCGAAAAATGCCGCATTACACTTTCAGTCCAAAGGATTCAGTTCAACCTCATCATCATGTACGTTTCATGAATCAGACATTAACAAAAAAAGCTACAATAACTTTCGTCTTCTACGAACCAACTCGTAAGTGCCAACTTTAGTCGTCATTCGTCGCTGCGCCCTAAGGGCTATGTGATGCATAAGAGTGTCAATCGAGCGGCACAGTTTCGCTGTGGCGACGAGTTGCGCAACGAATTGCATCTTCGCGATGAGAGAGGGAGAGCAGTTGCCAAAGAAAGTCGACTGGCGCGATAAAAAGGCACGAAGCGGAACGCAGGTGTTTTTGACGACGAGGAAAACAGAGAGAGAGAGACTCGAAGTGATGCTGTTGATGCGAGTTTTCGCATATACATACATGTCGAAATTATTTGTAGCTTAAAATTTGGGATGATAATTTGACTTTATAATATAAACATATTATTCACAACTACCTGGTTATTTTGAAAAATTCTTAAAGACGTCGATATTCGAGGCAAAATAATTAGTTGAAATGATAAACTTAACCATATACTTCTTCGAAGTATAATATGTATATCCTAATCTCTATCGTCCATATATATTTATTAATTAAACGCACTATACTTCCCTACAGCCCATCAGCGCGCGAAAAATACCCGCACGTTGACACACATACATCAAACAGCCTATTCCGTATTCTCCGAACCCATAAACCATCGCGCGCCCTACTACCGCGCCTCTCTGCCATAAAAAACCTGCGTACTCACACGTGCCTATTGGTATAATAGTTTTGGCATGAGTTCACGCCTTTCTGAGGTGGTCCACGATTTTCAATTCGCCTTCGAGACACAGGTGAGTAGTCCTCATCTCGTTACGATGCGGCGCACGTGGCGGTCGTTAGAGGAATGCTCGAGCTGAGAGCGTGAGAAATGGGATTTTGATGGGACCGAAGCAGCACGCGCGGCGATGATGGGAATGCGAAAGATTTGTGGAGAGAGAGGAGTGTCGTCGTGGTTTGGTTTTACCTTTCGTTAAGTGCGCATGCGGTGAGTTGGAGATGAGGTTTACAATTTATAATTTAATGCGATTATTTATGAAAGTTGTATTATTTACTGAGCAGTGTGGTAAACTTATTGATTATACTATAGAAAAGATTAAGCTCAGTGTAATAATAGATCGAAATGAAAAATATTTTCGTAGTTTGAAAAAGTGTTGAATTTGAAATTACGGTTTCATCTATTATATAGAAACATTTAGGACATCGAACACTATAATACACCGCCTTTCTTTGTTATCACCAAATATTATAACAATTGATAATACCTGCCCTACCAAATTTTCACAGATTTATTAAAATATCCCCTATTTCTAGGCTTCAACAATATGTAAGCACCCCGAACACCGACTTTCCCCACATCAATTCCCAAAAATCAAAAATACCCGCACTGCAGCACAACTTCACTGTTCACCTAATACCCATTACTCCCTCGAATATAGCCAATATAAATTAGCCGTTACACCCGCGCACTTCGAAATAGCACTGTATGTAATTACCGTCGCGCCAGCCGAGTTACGAGCGCGACTTTCCTCCAGGCGAGAAGCCCGTCGCACGCTGTTTTGCTTCTTTTTCGCTCGCTCGCGCGGGTGGCGGAGAGAGTAGTGCAAGATCTAATTCGAGATTTAATCGCGCGACGGGGACGAGGTCGTGGTCGGTTGTGGTGGAGGTTAGACGTTGGTCGTACTCGATTTGAATGTTTTATAATAACGAGGAGATTGGTGTTGGGGTAGATTTCAGGTCAGCGAACTGGTTGTATATTGATCTACGTACGAAATTTGGCAGCAGGAGCTTTTTACCGATATATTGTTGTCGGACGAGTTTTGAAAAATCTGATTTTTTTTGTGTGCTTTATTGTTATTTATGCACTTGACTTAAACCATACTTGTACATGTTGTTGTTATATACTTCATTATTATAGTATTTCTAAGGAAGGCAATAAATAAGTAATCTAAATAAATACAATTATCGTTCCTTATATAAAAGTACCATCGAACTTTTACATCTTATATATTCTAAAGCAAAAAAAAACATACTTTTGAAGCACAATTTTTAATAAATACAAAGATGAAAACTCTCAGAGCCACGAGCAGCCGAATCAAACTGCCATCGTCACTTTGCGCAAGCCGCGTTTCATACATCGGAATCCTTCAGCAGCCCCTCAATCTATACTCAAACTTCCTCCCTCGGGGATAAAGGATGGAAAAATATATATATTTCAGCGGCAATCATTTCGACGGTGTAAATATTGAATAGTCGCGCGCAGACGCGCGTTTGCTCAGGCCGCGTCGGTCGCTTCGAAATTGAGAAAAGGAGAGAATTCTTTACGGAGTCGTTTTTTTTTTTCTTATTACGTTCATATGATGTGCCTATTTTGTTTTTTTTGTTTTTACGATAAAAATGTTCGCCAACTGTCAATTATTTTAAAATAATTTAGAAACTTTTTGCACACAACAATCTATAAATATCGTGTTTCGCAAAGTTTATCATCCCTCGTCGTTTAATTACACCACAAAAAAAAAAAAGAGATTGATACACATTTCCATTATCTCAACTAAAATAATCACCTGGATTTCAACCCTAATGCAATAATCTCTCACTTTCCACCAGCCATTCCCGGAAACTTTTCTCATATAACCCACAACGCCCAAAAACAACAACAACAACAACAATAAGCCCTGCAGCCGTGGTGTATAGTCCGATCGAGAAAAGCTCCGCGCACGTTGGATTATTTCAGCAGCCTAAGGCGCGCGAGAATCAATGGGCCGCGGTGTTATTTTGAGAATCGGTCGCCCCACCGAGAGAGGCTTGCGAGCGCAGAAGAAGAGTCGAGAAGCTTCGAGAAGAAGAAGACGAAGAGGAGAGGGAGAGAGAGAGAAAGGAGCTTTTGGGAGGTTTATTGTTTTGGGAGGCGATGATAAGTGGGAGAGATTCTTTTTTCAAGTGGTGCTGTAAATTATTATTTTATGGTACGTTTTTTATTTTTTTATTCAGAAGTGGATTATTGTGGGAAATCTGTGAATGGGTTTTTACATATAAATTCCAAGTTTCTTCAATTTCTTTTTGCAAGGAATAAGAAGGTTTTTTAGTAAGATTGTGCTTTTTTTATTTTCAATCTATAATATTTGGTTTGGTTAATCCGTCTATCACCCAGTTCACGAAGGCATCTTTAAATAAATAAATAAATAAATAAATAAAAGCGTTTTATAGATCGAGCAGCTATACAATATAAATTGATAGAAATCAGCATTTAAATAAACTCAAATATAAAATATTAAAAATTCACCGTTTTTGTAAAGGTCAGTGAATATCTATAACTTTTCTCTATAAGTGTGTTGAAGACGAAACTTCTTACTCCACTTTATCACCAATTAAAAAAAACACCTACTAACGGTTACAATCG
>UXGD01006638.1:0-12176 GCA_900474315.1 Torymus auratus
TTTCGGCCTCGATGTGAGGAAAAATAGTATACGCTCCACGAGAGTAAAATTGGCCAGCCCACATCTCGTGTTTGCCAATTTACACAAACTGTTGACTGTCCAAGTTTTTTCCTCCCTAGGTGCGTAATATACTATTTATTTAGCATAATACTTATTGCGATTCTGTGCGTGAATCGCACAATTTATACATCTCGTATGCGAAGTGAACATAACTTAATGCACACTTACAAAAAATATAATCAGCTTGGGCTGGTCCGGAAAAATTTATTGTGCGTTCTTGTAACATACCTACTATATTAACGTGAATATAGTGATAAGAATTTTATTATTTTTTGATGTATTAACAATTTTGGTCCCTAAAATGAGAAGTAAACTTAAATTTTACACCAAATATTTGGATAACGTGCTCACGGCTGCGTCGGCTTATACTGATGGGAGATGCGATAAAAAATTGAATTTTACACCTTTGGTACAGAAAGTATTAGGTATTCTATATATATATATATTTTTGAAAATTTTATTTTGATTTTAAAAATTAAACTTGAATTAAAAATAATAGAGTAGAAAAAATTAATTGTTTTCTTTTCATTTCTTATTTTACTGGCCATGGCTCGTAATATACTATATTATATCTAGCAACAACACATTATTTCAAATAAATGATACAAACTGGACCAAAATAAATGAAGTAGAAAACTAAAACTGAGCAATAATTCATACATAAACATAGTGAAGAAAAATGATGGAAACAATATTAGAAATTGGTGGGGGGAGGGGGGCCGCGCACCCCTACGCTGCAAGCGGAACTTCGTTTTTACAAATGAGGCACGACCGCTACTTTTCAGGAAAACCGTATATCTTCGCCATTGCAAAAACTTTGTTACATCTCAAATACTAATATATTAGTTTATAATAATCTGCTTCCAAAAAAAGAATTGTAAATAAATTCATTTTATTTCTGTATATTCAAAAATCGTTCCTATCAGTCTATAGCTAATCAGCGATTGATTGTACATGAAAATTTTAAATAGGCACTGCACATGAAAAAGTTTTGTTTTAATATTCTGTACAACTTTTGTATTTAATATTTTTGTATAAAATCAAATCCTTTAAAGTCATACTTAGCTAAAAACTGACTATTTGTGTATGTTTTTAGCGTTTTTTTTTTTTTTTTTTTTTGTATACCGAAAAATATTGCTTGTAGCAAAGAATGGCCAATATGAAAAAGATGTCTTTTAATTCATTTTAGCCGATGCATTTGTTAGAGTTTTACCAAAAGTTATTTGTATACATTATGCTTGAAAGTCGATTTTTTCATATTTTAATTCGGTCTGGCGTTTTTGTATTTTGCTATGGATTCGGCTCAATGTAGGATCATCAGATATCTATGATTAAACGAGTATCTGGTGGAAAATTCCCTTTGATCCGTCTAAATTTCGTCGAGAAAATCGAGGAACTTGATTACATACGGATGTATAGACATATGTAAATCTCGGGAAACACTTAAAATGGACTTATTTTCGTTGGAAAACTGTTTTTATATCTTAATAAATTATTAACATTTGATGCGCAGAAAAAAAAATTCTTTCAAATAAATATTTATGGTCATACTACTATTTAAATATTTATTAAATTTTATTTTTGATTAAACTAAATATTTTTTAAATCTAAATGAATATTGTTTGAATTTAAATAAATATTTACATAGTAGTATGACAATAAATATTTATTTGAAAATAGAAATTTTTTCTTTCAGTGTGTGTTACAATTTTCGCTCTGTTAATATTATATACGGCTCTCTCAAGTAGCGGCTGTACTTAATAAATCTGAAATTTTTAATAATTGGCATAATCGGACATTAGATAATCCTATATGAATAATTGAATATTTGCTGTGTTGTGTTTATAAAAACTTAAAAGTATGCGTTTATTCATTACAGAGGTAATAGATATGTTTCAAAGTGCTATTTGTATTGTCGGAACTTACTTTATTTCCGACCATATTTACCACCCCGGGCATTCAAGTTTGTACTGTAGTACTGTGTCGTGATGGTAAAATAGAACTCGGCCGCGGAATATGACGAGGGACATGAGTCAGGAGTGGGAGTCGTTATCCGTGACCTTCAATTGCAGTTTTCACTCTCCTCCGACTGGAATAGGGCAATTTCGGTCACGTCTGCGCATTACGCTCATCGTGCTTGCCATGTCGCACCTGAATCGTTTGTATTCGGAAATTCAATATTTCAATGAAATCGACTTACATTAATCAAACGGTTGATCTCGGATCTTAATATTATTATCTCTGATTAGGTTAGACTTAATCTCATGGGCAAAAATAATGTGAGAAAACACGCAAGCTCTTAACATTATCGCAGCTCGACCGGGGGCACCTGGAAGCTTTTTCGAGCTTCTAAATTTGAATTTCCGAAGTCAAAGATATACCTAGGTGAGAACTGAATTGTCTGCAAGAGAAAAACAAATAACTTGCAAAAAAATGTTTAAAATTATTATTGATCCGCCTCCCCATATACTCACGTAACCAGAATGCAACAGGTAATAAAAAGTTTAAAATCATGTGTAGCCAAAGCTTGCATCGCTCTGGTAGTCGGAGCTTGCCTAGCGTAGTCGCGCAAGCTCCGCCGAGTTATTTGAAAGCGAAAGTGCAGCCCGGTAACCTTGAATTTCATTGATCAGCTTCAGTGGCGAACTTGCACTTGAAAGTAGCGCATTGGTACCGTCCGCGAGGCGCCGAAAAGTACGCGCTCTGCAGCTCCGAAATTCGCAAACTTATTAATAAAACCGTTTGCTACGATTATCCCGCGCTAAGTGATGTTTATAAATAAACCGCGTCGTTAATACCTTTGTGTACATGCGTAACCAAAACTCGTAAGTGATCAAATCTTATTAATTATCGGTCGAATTCTAACTTTTCCAATGCCGTTCGAAATTTTATTTTAGTCTTGTGTCCGCGGGAAGCCTTTACGGTTTCACCATGAATTTTAACGATTGCGACGAATATGTCGAGTAAGAAACGAGTTAGTAGATTTGGCAAAGAACGGAGAAGATTGAAAGTGACGAAATCTTTATTGAATTGATACTGTTCTTGACTCTTCAATGGAAAATGTGCAACGAGTTGAATAAATAATTTGTGTATTTGCGATATTTAAAAGTTAGTATTTTAGTCGACGAGCCGAGTAGGTCAAAGTTATTTTAAGTCATTGCCAAAAGATTGCCTGCTAAACAAGAAAAAGACAGCGTGATTGCATTCTGTGTTGCATCAAATAAACATCCCTGCACCTATATACATATTGTTTGACACTATGAATCCTGATTTGATAATAGATATGGTGAACGAAGTGAAGGAGAAATTTATCCTTCACTGGAATTACAGAGGACTGAAAGAACTTCCAGAAGAAGTGAAAGATGTTGGCAGTCACGTGCAAGAGATTTACTTGAAGTGGAATGAGTTGAAGACTCTGCCCACCTGGATTTCCGATTTTACAAATGTCACGAATTTATATTTGTATGGTAACAGCATTGAGTGTTTGCCCGATTCGCTCGGGAATATGAACAAACTGACTGTCCTCGACCTCAGTGCTAATCAACTTACAGAGCTTCCCAGTCAATTAGGATCCTTGAAAAATTTAAAATCATTACTATTGAATCAAAATTTTATCTCGTCGTTACCACGATGTAAGTAAATATTTATTGCGTAATTTAAGACTTTAGGTTTTTATGATCTAATCAATTCTGTTTACTTTTTATCTTGTAGCCATGAGTAAATTAGAAAATCTTGAATGCCTCTGTTTGTCAGGAAATAGATTAGTGGCACTTCCAGAATGGCTTGGTTCATTGCCTAGCCTTGAAGAATTATTTGTTGACAATAATCTTTTAAGAGAGCTTCCCAATAGATTAACATTATCGAAATCTTTGTCTATGATTTCTGTATGTTCAAATAATTTAAGTCATCTACCTCTTAATGGATTCCTATCTGTTCCTAAAATTCGCTTTGACTCAAATCCACATTTGAACTATTTATCTTTACCAGTTTTGTATCAATTATTATCTAAAGATGGACATCGTTTGAATCACGAGTCTGGAAACGTAATAGCTTATGGGTAATTTATAATAATCATAAAATACAGACCTACGTTTTTACTTACAAATGCAGTTTATAATTTATTTAATTTTTGTTATTAGTTGTTTTCAATCAACTACCAGAACTAATAGGGATAATAAGAGTAATAAATTACTGTTGGTACCTGAGTATGATCGTGACCTGCAGAAGAAAATTGAAATAGAATTACCAAGACAGTTGCTTGCTGTACATAATTTTGATGAAAATCAAGTGATTTCATTAGAAGAATTGTCACTCAGAAAAGTTTATACTTCCAGGTAATAAAGAAAATTTTTGGTTCCACTCAATTATGTTAATGTTATCTTTTTGTATAGGTACCATCATACTATGAACGTAAATATACGTGAACCAAGTGTACATATAAATAAACAAACAATTTCGGATAATTTGACATTTGGCTCAAATGAATATCCAAAACCTTTTATACACTATAATTTAATATTCAATGGACCAGTTAGTATATGTGTGAATAGTTATTGTGATAAACCAATATTTACTGAAGCATGGATACTCTTTGGAGTAAGAAGAAATGTTTTTGTCATTCCAACAATTATGATATTTTGCAGTTCTAGGTACTACATTACTATACAATTTTATAAGTATTATTCATAATTAAAAAACCTTTTTTCAATTTATTTAGGTGTGCTCGAGATTTTCGTAAAAATTCTGATATTCGAACAAACCAGGAAATGTATGTAATATATAAATGAAACGTTTAATAATTTTTTTTTTTTAGTGTAAATAAAAAGTCTTGTATTATGAAGTCTATTCATTTTAATTAAGAGTAATCAAATTTAGTATTTACACGAGTTTTTAATATGTATAAATGCAACATTTCTAAGCGACTCAAGTACAGTTCACACTTCACTATTTTATTTTTAAGATTTGTCAAGATTGACTGATTCATTAAAATAAATTTTAAATGGTACACATACATACAAAAAATCCGAAAAGTATTTTACAAGTATAAAAGTTATTTGTAATCTCGCAACTAATTACTAATCGGCAAAAAGTTGTCACAACATTTTAATAAAATCTGATTAGTATCGAGCTTGCAACTCGACAAACACTTATTTACAGTTTATTGCAACAGCAAAGAATTAAGCGATTAGTAATTCAAGGGCACTGTCTCGATCAATGTTGCACTTTAACAATGCCATGGATGCTTTATCTTCAGGAAATCCCAAGTCTCTAAGAGTACATAAACTTTCATAATACACTTTGGCTTTTTGTTGATCATACTGAGTTAAAGCTAAAGCTTTGACAGCAGCATCTTCTGTCATCCCCAAATCTTCAAGAGATTGAATGGCTAGCAAGTACTCTACAATTTTTTTATTATCTTGTCCTTTTAAATCACGAATAGCACGTGTAACTCTAGATAAAGAAAATCCCATATCACTTAAATGTTTTGCTAACTTTTGGTCTTCGAGAGATAGACCTGCAAAAGTTCTTGCTAGTTCTTTTTGGTCAACTGAGAAAGAACTACTTGCTTCTGGACTTTTTTCAGTAACTGGACTTTCTAAATCAGGCCAACATTGACGATTCTGAAATTTTCATTTAAATAAAAAATAATGTTTTAATAATAATAATAAAACATATCATTATAAATTACTTTCAAATATATTTGAAGATAATCAATTTATAGTTAATAAATAGTACTAAAACTAGAAAAAATTAATTTCTTCAAAAGTAATAAAATTATTTATTATTGAATTTACCTCTGCATTAGGTCTTTCTAATTCCTTTTGAAGTTCTTGTACAATCAGTGATACAGCATTTTGCCTTGTATCTGTGCGTTTATTAACAACAGATTCATTATTTTCCCCATATTCCTGTGTTACCCTTTCACCTTCATTTACTCTTTCCATATTTTGTTCCATTCTCATATCGTTTTGCATCAGTTCAAGTGTTGGAGGTGGTGCCCACTGCGATGTAGTAGGCTGTTGTAGTACCTAAATTATAAAAGAGAAAAAGTTGATAAATGTCAAATGATGATCACATAAAACATTAATAACAAATACTTAATATACTTAATGCATCAATACCTGTGCTAACTCTTCCATTTCGTTAATAGTCTTTAGTTCCATATTATCAAAAGGACTACTGGTATCATTATCGAAGTCAGAGTAATCAAGCCCGTTGATTTTTACATGATTTTGTATATTATATGCAGGGGAGAATAAAAGTTGTGGTGTTAATATTGTTGCTTCAGGAGCTGGAGCAACCTTAATAGGAAGTGCAGTTGAATCTGGACTGGGAGATGATGGAACAGGTGATTTTTCAGCTTCTTTTTTGCGCTTTTCTTCTAATCTAGCTTGCCTAGCTTCTGAGTACGAAATTCGAGCCTTACGCCATTGTTTCATCTAAAGATACAAAGTTGTGAAAAGTATAGATTTCATTTGGTAATACTTACATTTGATAAACAATAAAGTATGTTTCACAATGTTATTATGGTAATATTAATACAAAATATTTATATAATTCATATATCTTAAAGTTTAAACCTAAAATATTCTTTCCACAAGAAATTTTTTTAAATTACAATTATAATTTATAAATGGTTTAATTTCATAACATGTTTATCTATTGCATAAGGTTATCCTCTAATCAACTTTTACTCATTATGTTATTAGATATTATATTCATGATATCTTATATGATACACTCAATATGTTATAACAAATATGTTGGGCCAACAGCAGTGCTTAATGCAATCTAACTAAGTCTTAATAAATACAAAGTTAATGTAGCATAGAGAATTGTAGTAGGTTAAATACTGTAAGACAAAAAACTCACCTTATCGAGGACACTTTTTTCCAAAGTAAAGTCATAAGTATACTTAGAGACATCGGGCAGCTTATTGTAATAAGCTGCTGGCAACACGACTTTCTTGGGTGGTTTGTAGGCCTCGGCGATCTTGACCTGCAGCCCGTCCATGTACGTCGCGACGGACTCGCACTGTGCGCTGCTCGTAGATCGTGCCATGATTCTGCTCAAAAAAAAATTGTGCAAAACAAAATTATCACGTATGTATAAGTTTCAAATTTCAAAGACGCCGAAAACAAAAAAGCAGGAAAACGCGCAAACAAAGGACGTACAAAGGGAGAGAGTAAAAGAGAATACGACAAAACTTGTCTAACCTTGTCGTTGTAGCTCGCGTAACGCGCTCTCGGTGCAGCCGCCGTTGTTTTCCTCGTCCGCATCAACAGAGTCGTCGCGCGCTCCCGTACACAGGCCGACGACCATGAAGACGATAGTCGCGTCTCACGATGAAATCCTCTTCGGCACCTCGTCGTTTTCCATCGGAGCCCCGCTCGCCTGACGTTTGACAGATCATCATCAACTAGACGTGGCCATCTTTGAACCTGACCCGACCGCGACTCGTTGGTAAGTATAGGTATATATAATATAGGCACTTTACAGACTTTACTCCTGGCTGGGCAGTCTCGGCAGCGCAAACCGTGTTTGTGTTGTGTACCTTCTGCGCAGCACGTGACACATCGGCTGCCGCTGACGGCAAAAAGCGGCGCGACGGAGGGATTTTTCGGACGGCTCGGCGTCCGGCGACGAGTGGAAAAATAATGAATGACGATAAACTTGATAAGTATTATACCTGTATACCTAAGTGTCAAATACGCATTCTTGTCGTCTGGCTCATAATTATTCTCGTTAAAAGTTCGTTTCCCCGAATTATGTATATGTATAGAACATGTTTTGGCTGTCGTTAAAATATTTTGAAAATATCATAAATTGATAAAAATACAAATCTTTAAATAAAGCACATTACATAAAATATAAATTAAAGTAAAGTATGTCATCTTTAAAATCTATTTTTCCTAAAGAATTTATAGCCTTAAATAAACAAGGTGTTTGTCAACATGACATATGGGAATCAAGGATAAGCAAATATTTTAAGAGATAAGTAATTCTGATAAGTAGAAACGTGTTTTATTGTTCTTTTTGATGTTTAATTTTTTTATTGTTCTTTTTGATGTTTACCTTTTTTTATTGTTCTTGCTCTGCAGCATACAATGCTGGCTGTACTCATTGGCAGATTTCCATTAACTTTTCTAAATTTTTTTCACATTAATACAATCACCTAGTATTGTCATTCGGTCACAATAATTAAAATAAATAGGTGTGCAAACACCTATACTGGCACAGCAGATTTATTTTTCTAAATCCACTATATTTCCTAATTTAACATCAACGAAAATATTTATATATTTACAGAGAGAGTTTGAAAAACAAACTCTATTCAAATACTTTCAAACTTCAATTCAATTTTTGAAATGAAGTCACAATAATTTTTTCTAAATTTTTGATTGAAAATCATCAACAATATAATAGTAACAGTCACTTTCAAAGTAACCATGTGTCTATATGTAAAGATATTCGTAGTAAAATAAGTAACAAAATGTAAATGAATTTCGTTATCTAAAAAATTTTGTATAAATACAAATTAATCTAGGGAATTTGATTTGGCAAAGAGGGTAGCATCATCGTAAAGCAGAAGTCCAGGCTTTTTCCATTTCTTCTTGTGACTTTTGCTTTTCTGCACTATACGATATTATCTGATTTTTTATATCAGGCTCGCTACCAGAAATTTCTGTTTGCCGTCTGACTTCCAGAGACTTCATATAGGCAAGGAAAGATGTCCACATAAGACTGCATACACTGACATAAACTACTCTATTCTTTTCTGGTACAACAAGGAAGTTAACCGTTTGAAGGATTGGCCAGACACACACTGCAACCTGTTATTAAAGAGAAAAACTTTGATATTTCTTATTTCCATTCCAATTGGGTCAAAAGTGTAGAAACAGTATAACTGACCTTGTATGTTGGCCAAAACTTTTCTTTAACTTCATTTAAACACACTGACACAGGTTTAAGCTCCAACAGATTAATACCAAAGAAGAAGCAGCACATCGCAGCTGGCCCATAAGTCACTTGTTCAACGAGAGCCTAGAATGTTATAATAATTAACATTTAATTATTTAACAATAACATGAAAATGCATATAGACTTCTGACTAAAGCTATTTTAAAGTAAAAATTACCTTGGTAATCGCTGATTTGATATCAGACTTGGGCCAGAAGTGAGATGCTACCCTTAACCAGCAGTATAGTGTTGGAGCAACGAAGCATCCACCGTAAATGCTAAACCTAGCAGCCTGCACAAAGTCCAGATTATCCTTTCCAATAATTTTCTGTTGAATAAGACTGGCAACAGGCCAGATGACCGTGTACGAGGCCATACCTCGTACGACGGGGTACTTCTTCGTGACCTCGCGGAACTTCACCAGGAAGACCCTCATCTTTGAAATTTTGCGAGCTGCAAGGGGCGAGAGCAAAGCGATAAAAGTAGCCACATTAGTCTAAGCATGACAGCACCCTACCTACATGACGAACAATCGTCATTGTTCGTCGCGGTCGAGGGAGGGACAGAGGCATACAGTCGCAGATATACAACAACCGAGCGTAGCAGACGATTTTTTAAAAGCCACGAATCAGCGCGTATAGGCGTTCGCGCGCATGTATACCTCTACATGCGTCACGCGCGTGTTTATATAGGTATACTGGGTATACATTTATATACCTATATATATACTCGCGCGCGCTCGTAGGAGAGAAGATAGACTTGACAGCTTCTCTCTCTCTCTCCCTTCGACTGCTTCGACACTCACCTACGTCAGCGGACACAGGGTCTTGGGCGGCGATGCCACACACTCCTGCGTCTAGCTACAAAAGAACATAAAACAATCAATGAGCATCTGGTTACGATCCATCGGCAGGACTTATAGAATGACGTAACATGCCTGTTATCGCGCATTATAACAGGCATTTTGTCGATATCTCGCGCACGTGTATATGTGCACACAGTCATACCTCTCAGCTGATGACCGCACTAGTCGCGCACTTGCAGCTTTTATAATAAAAGTTTCTACTTAGCAGCAGACGAATGATATGCTCTGTCGCGGGACGTTCGAAATTCGCGTGAGCGAGCTGCTGATGCGCTGCGGCGGTCCTCACGAGTGTCGGCGACGCTGACAGGCGCGAAACTCACGCATTATTGGCAAATATCCGCGAGCGAGCGCAGGGTATACGTATATATCTCTCTCCGTCTCTCTCTCTTGCGCGCTAGCGCGTGACGAAAGTCCGATGGCTAGATCAGATCCCCCCCCGAGAGCGTGCGCGCATGTGCGCGCGAGAGTCGCGTATTTGTATAGATATATATGTATATACACGCGCAGAAGTCGTTCGTCGAAGTCGATCCATTCTTATCTGGCCTTGGAGTAGGCCCACCAAACGCGTTCGCTGATTCGGCGAGTCAGCTTGGCGGGGTTCAGGTGTGCGCACACGTGTGGATCACGCACACACGCAAGCGCGGCGCTTTTTGACTTTTGCTCGGTAAGCGCGAGAGGGAGGAGAGATTATGCAAGAGCTTTTTTCTCTTTGTTAGAAAAAGCGTTGTGGTCATCTCGAGGGGAGCGTTTTGTATGTTTGTCATAATTTATGTATAAGTATCGAGCTGGCTGGCATATGAGAAGGGGAAACTCGAGGCGCGCAGGCGTTCGAAGGCGCCAACGGTACCTAATGCGTATGGTTCGACTCTGGTTTTTACGGTTCCGTTGATATTTACGTCGAGAGAGGATGATAGTGCCAAAGCTTCGACTGTCACCTTTAGATCTTTTTCTTTATTAGTGTTTAGAAATAATTTGGTAGAGAACTACGAGTTTCTTTTTTTTTCATTTGGTAATGCTTTTGGAGTTACTCGTTGATAGAACGTAAACTATCTGGCCGAAATTCGTATATTTTATTACTTAATACGAATATCGAAGCATATAGAGAAGATAAGGCGAATTCTTTTTTGTATTTAGTATTAAATCTAAAACATTAAGTACAAATATATACTTAGAAATTTTTATACTTGTAGAAAAAAATGATGGAAATTTGAAGCGATTTCAATACGTGAATGCATTCTGATGTATGCAAGTAGATACAGGGCAACATCAAGTAATATCCACAGACGTCGTCTTGCTGTACTCAACATGCATCTACTTACGCTTTCATAAGTGCTGCATAGTAATGCAAATATTGTGCAAGCTGGTTCGAGTTTTTCGTAACTATCCATTAACGTGGTTGATTTCATTGAGCTATAGATTTCTCTGTTATAAATATAAAAAAAATTTTAATTATTTCTTTTACACAGAAAATGAAATTTTTAATATAAATATTTACTCACAAGTAAAAACTTTTTTAAGAGTATTTCATACTCTTTCAAACAAAATTTATCGAAAAAATACATAAACTTTCTTTTAGAAAGCAGTAGTATTTTTAGATAAAATCATAATTATATCAACAAATAATTAATATAATCGATAAGTATCAGGTTTTAATTTAAAAATATTAAAAATTCAAAATTTCAATTTGAATCTATTTTTTTAAATAATAGAATGAGGAATAAGATATTCAATTAATGAGCTAATGAATTATTACTTAGGCAAAAAAATGTGACTATTGCGTAATAGTGATAAGATCGTCGGGTAGGAGCAAGAACGTCCTATCTGCGCTCGGCGCGTAAGAACGTCCCATCTCAGCTCGGCGCGGCGCGTAAGAACATTTCATCTTGGCTCGGCACGTAAGAACGTCCCATCTCGGCTCAAAATCCACGCACAGAGATCCTGAGATATGACGTCCTTACGTGCCGAGCAGGGATAAGACGTTCTTGCTTCCACCCGATGAGATATCATACTGTGCTATTAATGCAGGCGCAAAAGAATTTAAGAATTATTATTATTATTATTATTTGTGGTTCATTGGCCAAATTGTAAGAAAATTTACTTACTATTAGTATATTACACATCTAGAGAGTAAAAGTAAAGAATGCCTATATCGCATGTAAATTGTCACCCGAGGAGAAGCCGAGGGTGACAAACATTAGATCTGAAGTATTCTTTACTTTTTCCTCACACCGGGCCGAAAGTGCCTCATTCCCGCCCGGCTCCGAAACGGAAATATGGCATTTTCGGCCTC
>UXGD01006639.1:0-12175 GCA_900474315.1 Torymus auratus
GATGTCTCTTCTATTCAGAGTCACATTGTAAATATTCAAGATACGAAAACGAGGAAGAAAAATTATAAAAGTAGACATTAAAAGCTCAAATTTAAGCCCCGACTCATTAAAAAATATTGATTTTTCAGGAAGTTACAAGCAATCAAAGATAACGTAAGAAAATCGTTTAAAATTTGTCTTCATTTTATCCGATTAAATGGATCGTATTTAAAACTAAAGTTCTACTTCCTTTTAACTTTATTTTGAAAAAAAGTCTTGAAAAAATCCTCTTCTTAAAACGGTAACCATTTAACTCTAGGGAGTCTTCAATATTATTTCAAAAATAGAAAATAAAACTATAGAAAATGAGTTTTTATTTGATTTTTTAAGAATTAAGAAATGTTTATTCCTTCTAAAGTTATGAAAGTTTAAAATTGAGCATCGAAAATGCACTTGTTCGACTGCTGGTATATTTTGATGCACATAGATATTCTGACTACCCTCCATTCTTTGAATAAAAGTGAAAATGGAACGATGCGGAGTGATGTTTTTATTTCAAGGGTTGATCCTCCCCATCGTTCTATTTTGATGCACTTTCGATGCTCAATTTTAAACTTTCATAACTTTGGAAGGAATTAACATTTTGTTATTTTTAAAACAGCAAATGAAAGCTCATTTTCTCTAGTTTTATTTTCTACTTTAAAAAAAAATTATATTTAAGACACCCTAGAGTTAACTGGATACCATTTTAAGAAGAGCGTTTTTTCAAGACTTTTTTCCAAATAAAGCTAAAAAGGCGCAGAACTTTAGTTTTTTTGAGCGTCAGATCTAATAGTAAAAACTGAATAAACAGAACTTATCTAGATAATCTTTTATATTAAAATTAAATTTTTATATATTATGTTATATCTTAATAATTAAAATTCATATTTTATTTATATAAATTAGATACTGAAGGATTTTTTATAGCATTTTTATTAATGTAAATTTATATTTTTAAAATGTTATATTTAATTATATTTATCTATTATTTTTAGACTAATAAATAATTTATATAGTTTTAATTAAAGATTAAAATTTTAATTCTTAATAAAACGTGTTTTGATTGAAGATTAAAATTTTAATTCTCAATTAAACGAGTTTTAATTAAAAATTAAAACTTTAATTATTAATTCAAAAATGTTTAAAAACGAGCCATCTCAACAACGAAGTTGAAAGATTGCCATCTCAACGAAAAGTGCCATCTCGGTAAAAGTTTTGAAAAGGTACTATCTCAACTAAACGTATTATTTCGGTAAAAGTTTTTATAAGGTGTCATCTCAACTAAAAGTGACATCTCGCGAAAATGTTCACAAAGAATTCATCTAACAATGCCTAATAGTTCCAATGGTAAACCTTTTGTGAATGAAACACATCAATCAAAAAATTTGTAAAGTTACTATTTTCCATTAGGAAGCTTTGAATGTCGTCGGAAATATCCGAGGCAAAAACCGCATTTTCCCAATAATGAAAGTGATATAGTGTTTTTCCGAATCTTCACTATCATCCAGCTGAAATTCCATTGGAAAAATATTTGGAAGATCTGCTGTCGAAGAAATACTAAACGTGACTGACAATAGGATAAGCCATTGACATTGTATTATACTATGTATACAAAAATATATTTAGCAGTTTCCAAGTACTTATCTTTCCATGAACTGAAAACCAAAATATGAGAATATAGCAACATTAGCTAAAAGTTTGGAAACTAACAAGTTGTCTACTTTTGTGTAAACTAAAAAGCCTGTAGGTGTTGAAGTAAGAATTTGCAGGTAAATAAATAATTACAGGAAGACCCGATAAAAAAATGAGACAGCGTAACTCGGCGACGAATTGTACCCATAGAGTTAATATATATAGAGTGGGGGAGCCAGCCGCGAAAGTGAAACGCTATTAGAAAGAGAAAGAAGATCGGAAGACATTGCTGTCTCTTTCTAAACAGCGCATGCGCGCCTTACTAGCTTACTACCCAGTGCCTCATAACCAAACAACGATGCCAATGCCGTAATTGCCAATGCCGTAATATAAAGGAGAACTGGAGAAGAAGAAGAAGAGGAAAATATGACAAGAACTTGTGTTGTATGCAAAAGGCAACCTATTCCAGGTGACAACAAAAAATCTTTTCACAAGTAAGTTTTTAATTTTATTTATTTATGTGTGTACGTGTAGCTTTATTTTTTTTTCTAACTATTTTTGACAGTGAAATTAGTATTTTTTGTGTAATAAATGCATTTGTTGGTATATAAAACAGATATTTCAATTACAGATTTCCCAATGACGTTAATTTAAAAGAGAAATGGATGCATGCTGTGGGCGTAACATCTATAAGAACAAGCTACGCAACAGTTTGTAGTGACCACTTTGATCCTGAAGCGTATCATGAAACAAATGGTTATACTCATGTAAGAAGACTATTACCAAATGCAATACCTAAAAATCAAAATCATACAAGTAATAAATTACAAAATAAAGAGGAAGAAGTGTGTGATAAAGCTACTTCTGATGTTACTCTTATCAGTATTAGTGATATAACATGTAATCAAACGAGTATTAACAACTTAGAAAATAATGACACAATGGACACGAGTGATGTAAACATTGAGTTAAATCAACAAGATATCTTAAGTAGTACGGCCAATAACAATAGTGATATCAATAATTCTATAACTACATGTGACTCTTCATTAGATAATGTAATTATGAATTCAACTGATGTCACCCCCAAATATGATAGTAATACTCAAAGCAAGTCAACCAAGAATAACATACTGGATAACAGCATAAACAGGTATATTATTATAGATTTTATAGCCTGTACATTATTAACCAATGATCATTAATCATTTTTTATAATGTAACTTTTTCAGAAAACGTCCTGGTACATATATTGAAAACACAGCTCCAACGAAAAGGTTTCGTTGGATGGATGGACACCAAACGAAACATATAACTAGAGCTCATTTTTCTTCTGATGAAGCTTGGAATGACTTTTTGGGATTTGTAGCTTACAAAAATGCTCAGAATAGCAAGAAACGGCTGAAGAAGTGGAGGACAGAAAAGAAAATTGTTAGTTTTAAAGATCTTGTGAAGAATTTGCGAGAAGAAAAAGCATCAGTAGCAGCAGACTATTTAGAGGTTATTTAAATTTTTGAATAATTATATTTAATGCCCGTAAACAGTAACTTTTTTATTACTCTTTGATTCTTTGAAAATAATCATGTAAAAAGAAACTTTTTATTATTAAAATGTTACGATAGCTCACTCGTAACAATTCATTTTATCGATACTTTTGTTTGATGAAATTATGAATTCAGATTTTTAGAAATTGTATATTATTATACTTATTAATTGATTGCCTATAAAAATGAAGTGATATTTACAAATGTATATGTGTATACTATTGAATACAATACGTAATATATAATATAAATAGCAGATATAAATATTTGTTAAGCAAAATACTTGATAATTTGAATGAATAACTTTTACAACAATATAATTCTTTTAGCTGTTAGTAAGATAAAAGTATTGAAACTTACAAATTATGTGAAATAAATAAATATTAAAAATATATACAATAAAATGTTAATAAGTATCCTAAATCAATAAACTATTAAGAATTGTAATAACCCATTATATTATATGTAAAATTTCTTATTCAAATCCAAACTAATATAAATTTAACTTTTTATTTACTGCTATTAAAAAAAAATTTCATTTTAAATACATTTTTTTTTTAATTCTTACTTTTTTATTATAACAAAATTAATAGAATAAAATGTAATTAATGACCTTTCTAAATTAAACAAAAAATTATTTTATTTTTTATTTTGATTACATAAAATTTTTTAAACCACTTTTATGGTTTTATTTAGTAAGTTTTCTTTCCGTTTTTTTAAACAGGGCCTATCTGAGCATGTGAAAGAGCTAATAACAAGAATGAAAGAAAAAAAAAGGACAGCACCTTTTCCCAGCCATTTAAAAAATTTTGCACGGACACTACATTTTCATTCGCCTGCAGCTTACGAAATGGTACGTCAAAGCTTTATGAAGTGCTCACCATGTACAGAAACATTGAACCATTGGAATTGTACTAACAATTATAAGCCAGGTGTTTCAGAAGAAATCATAAAGCATGTATCTATTATTGTCAAGAACGAGGCGAAGAAAAATAAAAATTTAGTATTTAACGTAACTTTCGATGAAATGAATATAAAACAGTGGGCATATTATTGTAAAAATTCGAAAGAGTGGAAGGGTCTAGTTGATCTAGGGGACCAGTTAGAACAAGTTGATAGTCAAGGAAATCGTAAAAAAGCTAGTAAAGCGTTAGTTTTTATGCTTGTAAATATAAATGGTGGGTTCAAAGCACCAGTTGCTTATTATTTAAGTAGTTCTTTAAGCGGCGATGAAAAATTGATCCTCTTACGAGATTTATTAGTTAAGCTTGGTACAAATGGGATTGAAGTAGTGAGTGTTACATTTGATGGTGACGAGTCAAATCAAAAAGCGTGTAAACGTCTTGGCGCAAATTTTGATTACGGCACTGATCAATTTAAACCTAATTTTCTTCACCCTTTAACTCATGAAATTGTGTACGTATTTTTTTATCCATGTCACATGCTGAAATTAATCAGAAATTACATGGCATTAAAAGGTCCCCTAGTTTATGATGGAACAAAATATATAAAGTGGAGTTACATTAAAAAATTAAACGATAAACAAAATTCCGAAGAGTTACATTGTGCATGCAAAATAAGGAATCGTCACGTTAACTTTATGAATGAAAAAATGAAAGTATTTTTAGCAGTCCAAGTTTTAAGCTCCAGTACTGCTGCGGCGTTGCAATACTTGGAGAAAGATTTGCGAGATGAAGATTTTATAGGGGCACAAGCAACTTCGGAATTTTGTTCAATATTTAATGATATATTTGATGTCTTAAACATTAAAAATCGATTTTGTAAAACACCAGGTCGAAATGCGATTACAGAAGAAAATTTGTCTGATTTAAAAATAAAAATTGATAAATTTATTAATTATATCGAAAAACTTGAAGTATTTGTTAAGATTAGGAATGTAGCAGCAAGCACAAATGCAATGAGAAAACAGAGTGAAATAAAAAACAATAACCAAAACATTGTTAAACCAAAGTGTATGTTAAGTGTAAGAAACGAAAAGACTGTAAGTAATCAAATTGTAGGAGAGTGTAAGATTACTGTTAGTAAAGAAAATAATGTAAATCTAATTAATCAGCAAGTATTCAAGAACAATGTCGCGCACAAAAAACCAATAGTAAGTATGGAACAATCATTGAATGTTATAAATCAAAAGAGTAATCCTTTCAGAAATATAAATGTAAAAAAAGAACAAATAAATAAAGCTAATTTTGAACAAAAAAATCTTACATCCAAAAAGAATGCAAATAATGCGAAAAAAGAAAATCAAACAAAAGAAACCTTTACCATTCGTAAGTCTGTTATCAAAACAAGAATAGTTAAAACAGGGTTTATTGGTCTTATAATTTGTTTAAAAAATTTGTATTCTCTTTGTGAAAGATTATTTGCAAGTAAATCTGTTACATATTTTTTATCATACAAACTATCCCAAGATCACGTCGAAATGTTTTTTGCGTTGATTAGACGTATGAATGGTTTCACTAATAATCCGACGACGATTCAGTTTCAATCAGCATACAAAAAATTACTGTTAAATAACATGAATGTTACGATTTCTGCATCAGCTAATTGTATACCGCAAGATCAAACCTTAATGATTTCCAATTGCACGGACACAGATTCACTTAAAACAAATGATAATGAAGATTGTATTAATAATGAAAGTTATCGTAAAACATTTAATGATTGTTCCACAGAAGTAAAAAATAATAAAACAAAAAAGATTAGAAATAAACCTAAAATTAAAGTACATCAGATTCCAATAAATGAATATTTGCATTCTCATACCAATGTTATAGAGCACGATTATTCAAAAAACAGCGCATGGGTTGCTTCTGAATTTTGTGATGATATTAACAAACATACAGCTGGAGCTGTTGTACATGTGATAAAAAAGAAAATTCATTGTAATGAATGTATAACTCTATTAGAAAGTTCTACATCAAGTAAATCAAAGCTAACAATTTTAAAAAACCGAGGTGGTTTAAAATTTGCATCTGATGACGTTACTTACATATGTCACTGTACAGAGAAAGTGTTGAGACTGAATCAAAATGAAATGTTTCAAAAAAATATTAATTTTAAACTTGTTACTGAAACTCTAAAAATATTGCCACGAACTATCTTTGATAACGAACATTTTTTCGAGCAAGAATTTCTGTTTGATCATAGACAACAATTAATATACCTTATTATTCAAGACTACGTTGATAAAAGATTAAAACACGAAAGTGAAAAATTAAACGATTTGAAATACCGAGTTAGAATGTACTACAACAAATTAACAATTTTTAATGGAGAATAAAGACTTGTTATTGTTACCAGAAATATTATATTCGCTGTAATATAGAATGGATATTTATTCGTTTTTTTCTTCATTGTTACATTTTCGATATGAAGTATTAAATACTTATATTTTGTAGTTTTTTATTCAATAAAAAATTTTGTTGATTAATATTATTAACAATAATAAAAAGATTTTGCTTTAAAAGTTGTATTATATATTTTTTTATATTAACTTAATATTGTCCTAAATACATAAAATTACATAATAACATATTTACATAATTATTATGTTTACATTAATGTTACATAATATTATATTTTATTTAAAAAAAACGAGCCGAGGACCTTCACAATGCACAACTAAAAATCAATTACTCGATGAGCCATAACTTATATTTGTATAGTATTATACTTATTACCTTACGTTTATTAATTATTAGTTTAACCTATTTACATATACATTATATTGCTTTACTACGAAACTATATCTTTATTTTTCAATTAAAGATGGATTTATAAAAATTTATATAAATATCATAACACATCGAGTAGTTCGTTATATATATTTTTAATATTCATACTTAAGCGCGCAAAATTCCAATGACCAATCCTGTAGAAATGCGCAATACGCATGCGCCATTGAAGAGAGATAGAGATGTCATCAGATCTTTTCTCTCTTTCTATCCGCGTTTCCTTTTCGCTTACGCACCGCCGCATGGCTAACCCCCTCTATATGTATTACCTCTATGATTGTACCTCAGACCATTCTTTTTCGTGACAAGACCACTGCCCGTTCATGTCGCTAGATGCAACCCTATCCATTCCGCCACATGGTGCATACTATGCATACGTAACATAAGAAAAAACTTCTTTTATTTTTAGATAATTTATAATTTCTACTTGAGATGACCCCTTTTTAATGCTTCTCTGAGATGGCTCCTTTTCAAACGCAAATCTGAGATAACTGCTTTCTTCTCCCAACCGACAATCAAAGATAAATCTTTTCAAAATTATTCTTGTTATCGTCCTTCAACTGATAATCTACTTTTCTTATGTAAAATATTTTTTTTTACAAAAAAAATTGAGATATATTTTTTTAAATTAATTAGTTTCTAATAAAACGCAATTTAAAAATTTACTAACAAAATTTTTAAACTCAAATATCTTTACTCTTAATAAGCCGATTATTTGGAACAACGAATGCGATCTGAAAATATGTAAAAGCTAAATCTATCTCAAATTTGAGGGTGATTGGATAATTGTTATTCTTGTTATCGTGCGACAACAAAAACGCAAATTTTTGCTAAAATAATTTTTTTCTAAAAAACAAATGAAGATAATCTTATGAAATATAATCTTCAAAAAAGATAGTCTTCAATAACTGTAATAACTGGTTTAAATTCCAAGTCGATAAAATATTTTATACGAAATTAATTTATGAAATATAAAAAAGTTTTCCTCAATAAAAAATGACAGAATAAAGATATTTTAAATTTTAAAAAAGAAAAATATAGGTAATTTAAATACCTTTTATGAAAAGTTTATTATATTATGTAATAATGGCTGTAAGATTGAAAAAATAAAAAAAAATAAAAATTCAAAATTGTTTTTTGGTTATAAAAGATAAGAAAATCAATAAAAACTCAAATCTATCAGGGTGCCTTTCTTTTTCCGCGAGACGAAGTGAATAAAATAAGCTCTACCCGACGAAAATCGGTTCATTCGTTTCGGAGATATGAAGAATTTACATACAGCGACACACACACACGCACACTAACACATACATCCACGAAAACAAAAATTATCAAACTAAGTAATTTATTTTTGAAATTTAAAAATTATCAAAATCAACTAATATACACATAGGTATATCGCCTTAAAACATCTTTTTGAACATTTTTTTTTTTCAAAAATTTTTTTTACCATTACAAACATTGATTATATATTTATTCTTAATGAATGGTTTTCAGTTTTAAGTTGAATTTCATGAACTCGAATTTTGTTATATATATCAAAGAATCTTCTATTTTAAATTCAACATGACTGTACGTAGGATCGTGCATACGTACATTTTTACTTACATACAACTTTCAAACACGTCGTTCTCTTCAGACTAAAAAATTATCTCACATGAATTTATTTGGTATAAAAAGTATTCTATTTATCTTATAGCTAGGCCAATTTTTGATTAATCACTTATAATAATTAAATTTTCTATCCATTACCGAATCACGATTATGTCGAATGCATTTTCCAGATTCGTTCATACTGACTATGAATTGGCGGCTGAGTTGAGATTATACAGAATTGACCGTTGAGTTACGATTATACCGAATTGGCGATGGAGTTGAGGTTATACCGAATTGACCGCTGAGTTACAATTGTACCGAATTGGCCGCTGAATGCCGATTATACCGAATTTGTCGCTGAGTTGCGATTATGCCGAATTGGCGGCTGAATTAAGATTATACTGCATTGCGATTGAGTTACGATTATGCCGAATTGGTGTTTGAGATACGATTATACCGATAGGAGGCGTCGGTATGGGTGATTTTGTATCAACCGCGAGGACTGAAATTTTAAATCTCCTAAAACCTGGTTTTATATTTTCAAAATAATCAAATAATACAGAAACAAATTATTTGCATGACATTTGCAAATGTTCAAAAGTTATTCTAACCTGAAAATTTCGGAATTTTTATTTTTCTCATTAAAAATCAATTTTTATGATTTTTTAACGAAAAAATATGAACTTTTTTTATACAGCACATTGTATAGGAAAAAAGTTTACAAATTTGATGCAGAATCAGTATGAATGTTTCTGAATGCGTTGCCAATATTCTTGACATTTGGAGTTGACAGCGCACCTTTGCAAGATGACATCTCTGGTACGGCTGGGTTTGAAACTTAGAACAAAATAGTAAAATTTTATTTTTATTATTTCACTTTGAACCTCTTTTTAAAAAGTGTGCGCTGCCCACACTGGAAAATATGACAGATGATTAAAGTACTGGAAAAAGTAAAAAAAAACACATAAATAAATGTTATATCGTTGCTTCCGAATAAGAACGGGTCATCTCAATGCCCGGCTGAAAAAGGGTTCATTTCAGCACCCGGTTGGAGAAGGAGTCATCTCGGCGCCCGGTTAGAGAAGGAGTCATCTCAACGCCCGGTTGGAAAAGGTGCTATCTCAGCGTCTGGTTGAAAATGTGTACCTTTGAGGTTTTCAGCACTGCCAAAGTATATTTTTCGGAAGAGCTTTATGTTGCTCTATAAAAAAATAATTACTGTATAAAACGATATAAAGCTCTTCCGAAAAATATAGTTTGGCAGTGCTGAAAACCTCAATCAAAGATACCCCTTTTCGGCCGGACGCTGAGATGACTCCTTTTCCAACCGAGCGCTGCCATGACTCCTTCTTCAACCGGCTGCTGAGATGACCCCTTTTCCAGTCGGGCGTTGAGATGACGCCTTCTTATTCGGAAGCAACGATATGCTGTTCTGTCAAAGTTAATACGTACAAAAAATTATATGCGTATGATTTATGAGTCGTTTATGTTTTACTGTATACTTCTTACAGAAAATATCATTTACATTTAGCCATATATTCCTATTTTAGGTAACAGTTGGCAGAAATAGGAAATTAATTAAAAAAGATTAATTAAAAAGAAATATAAAGCATATCTGTAAAATTGACTCTCATGCTTGTCAAAACTTTCTTGATTTGCTATCCAACTTTTTTTACTGGTTGTAATACAATTAATCTAAACATAAAATATATTTCTATACTATAAGAATAGTAAATAAATTTATTCGTCAATAACCTCACACTTTAATGATAGATAAAAACTGATTTTCCTTATATTGCGTAGCATTGCTAAATTCATTTCATAACAAACACTCTTCTTTATAATACAAGTAGTTCCTTTATAATAAGTGCAAAGAGTATAAATTATTTTTTGGATATTTACGTAACATTAGATGTTTTTCAAATAATTTATTGCTATCATTAAATCTTTAATGAATTTGAATCATAAAATTACAGAAAAAACACGTACCTGTCATAAAAAATTTAATATTTGGCCGAATACATCTCAAATCAGGTGGTCCACGTATGCCTATGTTACCTATCATGTTAAAATAAAAATATTTATGTTCTACTCCAAAAACTATTTGACACGTATTTTTTTATTTTTTTGTTTTATCATAATTTCATACGTTCAGCGATGGCGAAAACTTTCGAGAAAATTCTTACTTACAAAAAAAAATTTTCAATTTAATTTTCAAACGGCTACTGTTTCACCATTTTTTAAAGCTTTTAAGCATGTAACATATAATTTCACTCAGTTTTGAGCCCTCTTTCATGTCCTTTATGTTATTTAAAAAAAAAATGCACGAGTTATGCACTTTTTACTGAAAAATGAATTTTTTGGAGAAGTGCATTTTTCTTAAAAGCCCATTTTTCTTTTGATCAATTTTTTTCTTGTGATAGAGGACGTAAATACCTATCTAGACGTTTTTCTGAGATTTCGTAGTTTTGCGCTGGGATAACGATCGGTAATGAGATAACACACCAAAAAATTTTTCACGCTTAACGCTTATATATAGTGATGTAACAATATTATATAGTGATATAGCAGTCAATATAAAGATATTTATCTTTGTACGTACATAAGTAATATATATGTACATGCACCTACTTGCATGAGTTTGTGTACTAATACATTTGTCCGCTAGATGGCTATCGTTATGCTTACCATGTAGGGACTCCGATCTTCTCTCTCACTCTAATAGCGAGAGTGAGCCCAGCTACCAGCAAGACAAGAGTCCTTCGTAGTTGTGAACTTTTGGGTTGAGTGACGCTATGAGTTTCAATTTGAGGTTAGTTGTGTAAGTCGAGGTGTAGACAGATCATGCAGGGGATAAATGAGTAAGGAGTGCGATCTCGAAGGAGATTTCTTTTGGTTGTGGCAATGCTGTAACCACTCGCGGCGAGGACTTTGGCGTACCGAATTTTGAGCCCTTTTGTGTGGTTTCAGGTGCTGAGTTGAACGGCGACAAAGGATTTGAGGCTGCTAAGGTGGAAGAGCGTCCTTCTTCGACAACCAATTCGAGTTATACTCAATAAAGACTTAATCCCGTACCCGAGCGTTATTATTTGCGAGTTTAGTGTTTCGCGTGCGTGTCTATTGTTGTGTATTGTCCTGAATTAAAGCGATCGATCGCCGATCGTTGACACACACTGCAGCAAAGGACGAAATGGGCTGATCCTGCTAAGAACGTAGAGTTAGGTGACATCGCCCACATCGTGAATTCGAACCTACCACGGGCAAGTGGGCATTAGCACGCGTGGAGGAGTGTCATCCAGATAGAGAGTTTCATCCGTGTTGTTACATTACGCACTGCATCGTCCACCTTGACTCGTCCAGTTACGAAGATGTGCAAGCTACCAGTCCAGCGCTCCGGAGAATCACCAGAATAACCAGAATCACATGACAACTCGAAGACCGGCTCGTCTCTGCTTGGATTTCAAGAAAAAACCGCTACTAACTGCTTTAGTAGAATGCTTTCTCAAAAAGAATCGATAAATTACATCAAATATTCCTTTTAAATGTATAATTTAATGTAAAATATCATTCTTTGTGCATATCTGATTTTCCATAAATTCAATATTCAAAATGATCAAGAAAATTATA
>UXGD01006640.1:0-12174 GCA_900474315.1 Torymus auratus
CTCGCTTCGCTCGTGCGAAAAACGTCACATGAGCTAAATAATCACCTTCCGCACCCGTGTCGAAATGTACTATTATATACACATACTAAATTATCTTATACGTATTACATCTACAATCATTAAAAAAACTTAACAAAAAAATGATTATACCTAGGGTATTGAAAAAAGCTTTTCTATTGTTTAACGATGAGAAATCATCCCTTTTATTATATAGTTTTCTTTGAGAGATTTAAAAGAATAAATTTTTCCTTGAATGCATTGCGACTTCTGCGTAAAAACCTCATCAAGTTAACAATAAACGCGTCACAAAGATTGGCTCTAGTTATCCATCGTTATCGGCTTCATCATTATTTTCTCTCCACCCTTCCTTTGTTGCACCCATTCAGTTTTAAAAGAAAGAGGATTAAGCCCCAACAGAATGCTCGTCGAGCGATACTTCTTCGTCGACGGAATCAGGAGCGCGCGGGCGTTGCAACTTTAAAAGCAGCCCGCGAGCATTTGATTTGCGCGCACGGAGCCTCTGCAGGCCGCGCGTCGGGCTGACAAACGAGCCGCACTCCCCGCGCACAGGTAGGATATGGGTATCCGATTCCCAAAGGAGAATTCGTAACGGCGGACACGATATCCTCGTTCGGGCCATTCGTGTCGCGTGCGCGCGAGCTTCGATGAGGGTGCGAGAGGGATTTCTTTACATGAGAGACCGAGAGGTGAATAATGGTTTCTGTGGGGGGATGATGCTCGCCAGCTTCGGATTAAACGCGTGATATTAAAGGAGCTCTGGGAAAAATAAAGCCTCGCGGCGTTTAAAATATACGCTTGTATTTATAGGGGATTTACTGAAGTTTGTATTCGCGTTGATTCTTCTTGGGATTGAGATATACTGAGGGGAACTGGTATGATATTTGTTACTGGACTAGGCTTATGCGAAATTGAATTAGACAAAGAATATTTACGATTCGAATTTCCAAACAAGTTTTTTTTATGTATCACCGTAAAAATGTGCTAAAAATTTAGCAAAGGATTTGTTAAGATGTTGAATAAGATTATACCATTTAGCTCTTTTCGAATTAAATTTGAACTTTTTGTTTAAAGAAAACCTCTTTGGTTTACATCAATATTTGGCGTAATAACTCTTTACAATTTAGTGCACTATAGTGCATAGGTTGTATATCATTCCTGTAACTTCAATTTGTTCTACGACTTTTGAATTTATAAGTCCCGAATATAAATTCAGTGATTTTATTCTGAGCAGAACATTATCCGTAGTAATTTTTTTCTTTGATTTTTTACCTTTCTTGGATTTATTTCTGCGCTGTAAACTTTTCATTTAATTCACTCAAAATGTTATAAGTTTGCGAATGTTTATGTCGCGCAAACAAACGAAAAAAGACTATTAAAGTAGAAGCGAACCAAAATTAAAGCGAAAGAGCTTTAATTTTGGCATGTTATAAAGAGCTTTAATAAGATCTGAAAAGGTAAGTGAAAAAATAGCATAATTTACTTGCGACTTTTTGGCTTAGTGTAAGAAATAATAATTTTGTTGCATGCATTAATGAATGATCTTTTATTAGTGTACATATAATCCTTTGTTTGCTTTTTTAACAAAATCTAAAACAAGTGGGCTTATGTATGGGCGAATTAGACTCATTAGCGTAAACGCTGAAGCTCAGTTCTTATTTTGAACTAAAGAACCTTTATGTAAAGTTTCAGCTAATTTGGTATCCAGAAGGTCATTAGCCCCTTTGCTATAGTGTTTGGGATTCTTTTGACTTTTAGTTTTTACTCAATTTACTAATAGTTCGTTAGCATAAATGTGATAAGGCATTATTGAACAGATATTTAATAGAATAACACGCTTTGATTCGAAGAGCAGATTTTTATTAGGAACTCAGCCAATTTTTATAACTATTTGCGTAAAAATTCTATTCACATAAGTCAAGAATGTTTTTAATTATCTCGTAGAAAAGTTGTGACTGCTCAGTAAGCGTAGAAGGATTTGTATATATCATTGTTGGTGATGAAATAAGTATTTTTAGTACGACGTGGATGACAAGTATCCCCTGAGACAAAAGCAATTTGTCGGATTTACTCTAATAAATACTAGGTCATTCAAAACCAACTTTCAATAACAGATTGACTGTTGTACCTCAGAACTCGATAACACTGATGAAGAAATATGTAGGAAGATGACAATGGTTCATATTAAACTCAAATTCTACAACGAAATAATCTATGCAAGCTATCACGTTAAAATGATGATAATCATACGTACACTTATTGGATTGAACGTTTTCTTTCAGTGTTGTTGATATTGGAAAGTTTCGGATTGAGCAGTTTCAAAGGAGCCTGGAGCACTCGTAACTTTACAAAGCAAGTTAAGTTCCATCTGAACTTTAAGCCCAGGTGCATTTCGCAATCTCGTCTTCCTATTTAAATTTAATGAATGAAGTTCGAAGCTATACGTGTCGTTTAGTAAAGGAACTTGAGTTGTTGCTTGTTTCGCTTCTGAATTGTTATTATGCATTACGTATCCAATTAATGCTTTACTTTATGGATTATCAACTATCCGGTCCATCGATTATACATAAAGTTGTAAATCATATTATTGCCGGAAAGTCGAAGTTAGCTGCTTGGTGTTCAAAGCATGATACATTAAGATAATATCGATTTTATTTAAATTTATTTTCCCAGTTTTTACCTTTATTAGTGTGAGTGTATTATTGTTTTTACTTTTCTCATTACGGAATCATTTATTATACTCGTTGTAGTATCCTAATATATTCTGTACTGCGCAGCAGTGAAACAAATACTTATCTCTTTATACATTTGAAAAATCAAATTGCATAATACATGTTAAATATACTTGAAAAGTCAACGTTCACAAGTTTAATAATTTATTTGTTCGATTTTTCAATTTTAATAATTCAATAGAAAGATTTTTATTCGTTTATTCCCTTTGTGGATTCTAAATAGATTATATTTATTTATTTATGTTTTATTCAAAGTTCTTTTAAAATCATAGTTAAGATACTAAGTTTCATAGCTATATATGTGCTTATTAAATTCATCATTTCTTCAATGTGCTAAACATTCTAAATGTGGTCTCTTACTTTTTACAAAAATTTACTTTCAAATAGTAGATTATGTACTTAGGGAGTAAAATAAAGAATGTCTCAGAGATTCTTTACTTACTCTCGTAGTGCTTTTACTAATTTTCTTCACGAGAAGCGTAAAATGCGTAGTCTGTTTTTTGCCCGCAGGGCATACAGTACGCATTTTACGGGCCGTGTCGAGAAAATACAATTAACAATATTAACCTGATATTACCTGATATTAACCTTTGATTTATTAAAATACATCCTGCAAAACTGCTACAATTATTATTTAAATAGAAAAAACAAATGTAGGTAGTATAGAAGAAATAAACAAATAACATTTTTAAAAAACCTATATGGAGAGTATACACCTACATAAACTCACTCACTCACTTTCTCTCCCCCCCCTCTCTCTCCTCTCTCCTCTCTCTCTCTCACTCTGTCTATCTCTCCCTATTTTTTTTATGTATACCGACCAGAGGCTGGCACGCGGAAAACTTGTTTCCCCGGCGGATATTTGCCGCGTTAGCGTTAGACGGCTACGTCTTTTTTACGCGCGCTTACATGGAAGGTACTGAGAGAAGAAAACATTTAGTTTTGGAGAAAAAATTATTTCATAGTTTCCCGCAAATTTGATAATAGAAAAATTTTATTTGCAAATATGTTAGTAAATAAAAAAAAAGGATAAGTCCTATATCTAACATCTCTTAAGATCTCATACTCAACATATATGCCAAAGATTTGGTAGACGCTTTTTATTTCAAATATCTCAAAGATAAATTGTCAAATCCTAATAAAATTTTACTCAAGTTTTCCATGTATCGTAGACAATGTTCACTCTAAATTTATACATGAAGCCGTTCTCCAGAAATTGTGATTTGAAAAAAGCTATAAAAAAAGTTTAGCCACAAATTTCTCTAGAATTTATGGACCAATCTTTCCGCCCAATGAACTTATTCAATAAATCTACGAAATTTCTGCGATTAAATCAAGATTAAATTTTTTTATTTTCTATTTTTATACTATCTATAAAGCTTTTCTGAATCGAATAATTACTATTTCAAAAAGAGACTTATCATACTATTCAGAATATATTGTAATGAGAATCCTGTATCTAGTATTGTATATAATAATGTAAAAGTTAACTGAATTACTTACGGCAGTTGTTGTAATTGAAAGTAAAAGTATTTTTTGAAGTAAAGGTGTTTACCTGAAACAAAAAAACAGAACACACAGTATGATAAACTGAAGTTTTATTTGTTAAATGAATTTTTTGTGATAAATAGTCAAAGATAGTATTTTATATTATTTCTTTCTCAAAAACAGCTTCGTATACAAGGTCAAATTCTTTAAACTCGATGTTGCCATTGATTTTGTTGTTTTATGACTTTTTAAAAACCGTTCCTCAGTGAGTATACATATATGTACGTTATAAAATTTGAACCATTGAACTTAAATTTCGCAGATATTTCTAGAAATTGAAAAGATTTTAGAAAAATGTGATAGATATAGTATTCAAAGTTATTCATATGGATAACCAGAGGAAAATAGGGGTGAGAAAATACCGAAGAAGTGAAAATGAGGCATTCAGAACTCAACACATCTCTCTCCTGATTGTCGATCTACATTGTTCAACTTAATTAAAGCGGCCCTCTTTGTCGATCGAAATATTTGATCGACGAAGCAAGTATGCCCTCACGTTTATTACGCGCGAGAAGAGACATTGCGTAACTGATGCTCAAACTCAGCCGTATAGACTCGACACCCCCATTCTGCAGGCGGTATGAGGCGCATACTCGGCACTTGGCAAAAGTAACTCTTACGGGCGTGCGCGCGAGCGTGTCGGTAGCGGGAATGCTCGCAATTTCGCGCGTGCGCGCACAAATTTAGCAACGCGTCCTCCGGCCCGGTCCTCTCTTAATGACTCGAATTTAATACTGCGAGGGCGCCGGCGACGCTCTCTTTTACCTCGGATTCGTTAGACGCCCGCTTATTTGAGCGTCTACCAGCCGAAATTTTATCACGCCTCCGTCGAGACTCACAGGGACAAACTTTTTGGGCAAACTCTTCGCTCTCTCGCTTATGCCTGCGCGCGCGCACTATATGCGATATCGTGTATACGGTAATGCGAGTTCGCTTTACGGCGCGAAACTCGGAGACGCTGCATTGCGACACACGGTTTGTCTAGTCGCGATATTCTGCCTTAGCTCCTTACGACTTGCCTGCCTGCTGCTGCGAAGACCGGTATTATACACACAGCCTGCAGATAGACACAGCGAGGTGGAAGAATGCTGCTCTCGTGCGGCCTTTGTTTCCCGTAGCGCATCGCGCAAATACGATTTGGAAAACGACAAGCATGCGCGAGGTGGAATTTTAGAAGGGACGCGCGTGAAAGTCAAGGACGGAGTTTTAATGGGCCTGGTCAGGATCTGTATGGCCCGAGTTTGTTTAGAGAGGGTTGTATACAGGAGGAAGAAATTTAAGTTGAACGTATACAGTGTTGCTAGAAATTATTTGATAACAACGATAAAGGTAGTTTTGCTTACGGAAATTCCTTATACTAATTTTTCTTCAAATCTTGCACGTATAAGTATAAAAAAATCCTCGTATTTTTTTTAACTCTCAGCAATCAACGGAGAATCAACATGAAAAATCAACAATGGCAATCAACTGAGAGAATGTTCAATTTTTATGGTATATTGCAAAGCGTATTATATACTCGTATTGGGATTTGCACAAATTTATTCCGATTCTCGGAACTGCTGCTGCAAGAAGCGAAGACTCTAAACTGTGATGAAGTAGTAGTAGCGTTGAAAGACGTCGATAAGGCGATAGAAAAAGTCATCGAAAAAAGCGCAGCGAAGAAGAAGGAGAAGGAGTGCGCACTGCAGTGGAAGAGGAGACGAGAACGAAGAGACCTGCAGGGAGATAAAAACGCCTTGGCTTTTCGCAAGATGTCGTAAAAAGTCTGACTCTGATGCTCCTTCCGCGAGACAGTGGGAGAGACAGAGAAAGGCAAGCCCGTTACGGCGATTACCAACGATTCCGAATCGCCATTCGAAAATCGACCTAGAGAATCGCGAAAAATGACGTTTTACTACCGCCTCTCCGCGCTACCGATAATAGATGTGCCGCGCGACTATGCGCACGTGCGCGCTTCTTTCTTATCTTCAACGAATTTGATGCTATACGTGCCAATCGACTAAAGGAGAATAATACTCCGAGAGAGCAATCATCTTCCTCTCTACCTTTCTCCCGTTCTCCTTCGCTGCAGAGTGCAAAAGAGTTTACGGCACAACGGTTAGTTCAATTTCGCGCCGAGAATCTGCGCGCGTGGATCAATTTCGGACCGACGTGGAATTCGAGCGGAGCTTTTGTTATTGTTGCGCCGCGAGTATGCGGTAAGAGGAAGGCGGAGAGGCCACAAAAAAGGCGACGTGTTATGAATGTTTTGCGAATTGTTCCGGGATACCTAAGCTACATGGCGTAGGCTGTAACGAAGAAGAGAGAGAGCGAGGGAGAGAGAGAGTGTGTAAGAGAATTGAGGCGTTCTTACCTTTCGTTCTGCTGTTTCTTAGACGTTTGTTGGTAGCTGCCGTAGATGAAACACGATAAAAACGTATGGTTTTACGGTGTTTATTATATATAGGCACGCATCTTCCAATACGGAAATTTTGCCTTCAAGTTTTCATTCTATTGTATAGACAACGAATATTTGTAAGTTCGGCAGGATATAGCAAAGCAAGATGTAATATAATTGAAGTTATTTCAAGTTGACAGGGTACAAAATGCACGTAAAAAGTTTTAGAAAAGTCTATATTATTCCTCAAATAAAATGAATTTCATGACTTTTTTTCTAGTAAAATTCTATATGTGTACATACAACACAACTTTATCCGAACATCTCGTCCAGCTTCTTCTGTCTTGTACTTTCGCGCTTCAGTCTCGAGAATATGCATTTTCAGCCTCCCTTGCGCCCTCACGTTCGAGCGAATGCCCTTACAGTCTACCTATCAATCTTCGTAGCGAGTAAACCAGAGTAGGTAGCCAGGAGCAACAGCAGCCGTGACTTTAAATGACGTACCTTTACACCAGGTTTTTTTTAGCCCGGCGGCGGTGTCGGTTACAGAGTCCGGTGTGTCGTAACAAGCGTTACGTCGCCGCGAGTACGTGCTCTTTGTTCGCGAGAACGCGCTGCCAGGCCTAGAAATTATTACGGCGCCTGGCTAAGTTGTCGTTGTCGCCGTGTCTTAGAGCCGGAGGTACATAAACTTCAATCTCTCTCCCCTCTCTCTCTCTCTCTCGTGGTGTTTTGCAAATCTATCACTTGCATATGTAGATTTAGTGCATATACCAATATGAGCCAAGGAGAAGGTTCAACAACTGGGTACCAAATAAATAAAAACTTTTTTCAAGAGCAGATCCAAGGTCTAGGTTTTTTTTTGGTTTTCTGAGCCGTTCTGAATAAATACAAAATCGGAAATACAGTCAAATGGGTGGCAAGTTTTTTGCCGACAATAAATTTATTACTAAAAAAATGCTTATAAAGGATCTCCTCATTTGATCTCATAGAGTTGCAAATATATTTCATAAAAAGAAAATAATACTAGAGAATGTGAGTTTTCAGTTACCTTTTACAGAATGCACACTGTTGACTTCATTTTTCAGTGCATTTTCAAAAATCAGTGTATTTTACGCTGATCTTTGAATTTATGTAAATTTTGAAGGAATAAACATTTTTTGATTCTGTAAAAAGCAAAAGAAAACACGCAGTATTTAATTTAATTTTCTTTTTTTTAATGTACGTGCGATTTTCCTTGACTAAATGATTTATGTTTGAAGGAGAGTTTTTAAGCATTTTTAAAAATAAAGTTATACTTTTGGCAAAAAAGCTTGCCACCCGATCACCGTGTTCACAATTTCTTTTATACACATGATAATCTAGAGAGCTAGAGAATTCTGGTTTAATAGGTGCATGTACTTTTTAAAAAATTGTTATTTATTCTGGTACACAGTTGTTTGACGTTTCCCATAGAATTGCTCATAGAAGAGACGTTTGAAATTTGTCGGTATGCTTTTTGGTCCTCTTCGCAAATGTAAGGAGCAGTAGCTCTCTCTCTCTCCCTCTCTCTCCCTCTCACCCCCTCTCTCTGTCTCTCTCTCTGTCTCTCCATGACTTTCTACGCTGATTCGCTTTCGAGTGACAAACTGCTTCCTGGGCGAGGCATTGCTTTTTTTTTGCTGATTTCCATATTTAGAGAGGAAGAGAGCGACTTTTTATTTCGTCTTGAAAGGCCTGATATAAAAATAGTTATATGATTGTGCATTAACAAAAATATTATGTAAAACATGCAGTCGAGTTCCTAGTAGAAATGTTAACCAGAAACTAGCAATTCTTATGTTAATTTTATGGTTAAAACGAATATTGTTTGTATTTCATAATTACGTACCAATCCGAAATAAATTATGGCATTTACACTTCATAAAATCGGTATTTTAAGTAATAGTAGAACTTTAAGATGAATTATATTATTTTTCTATTACGTTTTTTGCTAAAAATGCTTCCATATAATTAACACGTTAGCTATAAAATATGGTTAATTTTCTACCATGGGAGTCTTACAGTAACAGAAACAATAAGTTGGTAAGGAAAATATATTGTCAATTCAGTATTTCATTCTAATTGAATCAATTATTTTTATTCTATAAAAACTCTTTAGTAATAAAGATGAAACTCTTGTAACTGTGAATATTTTAGAAAGCTAAAAATGAAAAATCTACCTAAATTTTGATGCAGTATTGGGAGGCTTCGTTCTGCCGCGTGCTTCGCATGCCTACCTCTCATCGTTGAAAGAAAACTTTTTTTTTCATTTTAAAATACTGAAAGTTAGTATTAAACTATGCTTAATTAAATTCTAAAATAAAAATATTTTCAGATATTCTGATATAATGTATAAATTAATATATAAATAAACATATGAAACTGCGGTAATAATGAGAAAGTTCACTTTGCAGTTTATAATATAAAAATATCTTTGCTGAGTCAATATCTACACTAACAACGTATAGGTACGTTATTGCTTTTTCTCTGGAAAAAAATTTCATTTTTCAATAAAAATTTTTTTCAAAGGGCTACGTCGTATCGGATACACATCCGACTATTTTTAACAAGATTATTTAAAAACGGTAGTCAATCGGTCCACGAATAAAACTTCACCCCTCCTTATTTTTTCCCGTTCGGTACTCTGATCAATAAACCCTTTTTCTCGGCTCCACACCGCCGCATAAAAAATTAATCGATCTCCCGTTCTTTCTATGCACACGGAGAAAATTCCCATTTACCTAGTTCGAGGAGAGGGAGATTCGGCAGGGAGGAGGAAAGCCCTCTCCCGGTTGCCGATTACTTTGGCGGACGCTGGCGGCGGACGCGCGCGCAAAAAGAGAAATGCATCGTCTCCCGTATCTCATTGCAAAAACCGTGCGGAAGAGATCAGCGAGTAGTGCCGGAGAAAAAACGAGCGAGCGCGCGCGCGCGCGAAGAAAACAACGTGGAACGAGAGAACGCTCGTATAGTAGCTAATAAAAAAGCACAGGCGAGAGGAGATAGGGGTGGTGGGGAAGGGAGGAAAGTGGCGAACGGGGTATACGTTCTATATAGGTAGATGTGTGTATATATACACATAGGTAGGAAAAAAAGGAACGAGGAGAGGAGCAGCGGAAATAGAAGCGATTCTAAGATTTCCGGTAGGAAATTCGATGGAAGAACAGCAGAACCGACTACGGCAGTAGTAGCGAACGCGGGAGTGTACTATAGCGTGGAGGAAAGAAACGAACGACCGCTAATTCGATTACCTGCTCGAAAGAGTCGGCGATGGCTATACGTGCAGTACACAGTGGGCGATAAACGTCGGACGGTGAAAACTACTCGTCCAGGAGGAGAGCGAGAGGTAGAGCGGCAAAGAGATAGAGAGAGAGAGGGGAGGGGATGAGAGAGGCGGAAGCTGATAAACACGTGGAGAGTTCTGCGCACTCGACGAGCGCTTTCTTTCCTTGCGACCTTACGAAATTGCTAATCAATACCACGCTTGAACTGGCCTCGTTGTCGTCTTCTTCTCCGCTGTAGATATACACCATATGTTGCGCTTCACTACCGCAGCGTCCGAAAGAAGAAGAGAGGAGGCGGTTATCGCGTGCTATTCGCACGGGCGAATCGATGCGCACAGTGAGGTGTATGTTATAGAAAAGTGTTGTTGCGGCTGCTGCTGCTGCAGAAGCGTTTCGATAAATTTACACTTCGTGGTTACCGCCCGTTCGTAGTCACGTTTAAATATATATCTATACACCTCGCTTATATACGTAAGAAATACGCGCGAAAGTAAGAAAGAGAGACAGAGAGAGAGAGAGTGAGGGAGAGAGAGACGTTAGACTGCCCTATGAAATTCAGTAAAGAAGGGACACAGCCGTTAGAGCGAGAAAAAGACGTAAATTAAGACACGGGGCGGGATGTTGTCGTTACCGGCGCTGCTGCTTCTGTTAGTGGTCGCTGGTTGTCGGGATCGGTTTCGAAGAAGGGGATGCTGCAGCCTCTCGCCAAGTTAAGAGCCTTTATTAACGGGGCATTGTTCGAGAGGTCTATAAAGCTTCGTGATTTTGCGTCTGTCTACGCGCGTGCGCGCGCGCGCGATTCTACAGAGTCGGAGCTGACGCGCGCAGCGCATTGGGCGCTGAATATTCATGCGCGACGCCTCGCGCAGCTTTATTATTTTTACAGCTGGCGAATGTTAATGAAAATGAATATTCGATGCAGCGTGGCGCGCGGCACGATGGTGAGTATGGATTTTCTCGTTAAATGTCGTGTCAAAATATTGAATGGCGTTTTTGTTTTTTAATTGACGGTGTCGGAGCGCTCTCTTGTTTTGGAGGAGTTGATGTAAATTTACTCGTTTGGAGGGCCGGTCGAGTGGGGATTTCATTGCAGAAGTAATATCTGAATTTGTCAACCTAGATATGGATCAATGCAATCTAATATGAATACATTAGATCATAGAATAATCGTGGGTGCTTGGAGGGCGATACATTTCAAGATGGCCACGAGAAATTCAATATTTTCATTCTTCAGTTTTGATTGTATTTGAATATAGAATACTCAAACTATGTTCCAACATTATTTAAAATATACAAAATACAACCTTGTTCTTTCACGAATTCGAAAATCTGTCTGTCAATCAATATTAATATCAAATAAATACGACGAAACAAATTTAATGCTGTCAAAAAACATTCTCTGACCACAATGAATATTTCTTTCACTTGATATTTCTATAATCAAGGCTTGGATAACAACGGAGAGTGGACTCACTATTATATTTGAATTGCAAGCGTGTACTTATGCTCTATTTTGATATATTTTTAAAAGTTTGACGGTGTTTTTTCAACGAACCAAGTAATATACGTCTCGTACAATTTATGCGTGTTTTAATGTGTTGCAAAATTGAAGGAACATAGCGGTTTTGCGGGCTTGCGCGTCTGCGAGGTTCCGTAACTGGCGTTTTCGCGATGAATTTTAAAAGAACGTCGTTTGCCTAAGCGTATTTAAATGAGGTAAGTTTGGGATAATTTTACGAAATTTGGCGTACCTGTTGAGTGTTTACAAAAATCATTTTCTAATTGGTATTAAGTTTTATTAAAAGTGAAAAATACGAGTACATGTTTAATTAAATAATATAATTTGATTTGGAAGTTTTATTCATCATTTTTTCAATAGTTAAATAGCTAAAAACCTTATAGAATAAAACGATTAGATGTTAGTCAAAGAAGCACATTCTTCGGCATATACTAACACCAACCACAAAAAATCTAATGTCAACTAATTTTTCGAAATATATTCATAACATTATCTATAATGAAAACAACTATTAACAAAAAAAATTAGCACTGAAATTAGTAAGATAAAATGTATATTTTAAATATTCTAAAATATATTTCAGACCAATTTTATAGAAAAAAATTTATAATATATTTATTAATTTTTCTTATTATTCCACATGAAGAGAACATTTTCATAAATATGATGTCGTAG